>PVKZ01000346.1:0-250484 GCA_004027375.1 Macroglossus sobrinus | reverse complement strand
CCTCGTCCCCTCTAGCTGTCTTCCTAGGAGTGTTAATCATCAGCAACAGCTGAACTTGTAAATGTTGTGAAACACCTCAGACAGTTGGATTGGCAAGTACATGGAAGTACCCAGATGCTAGCTACACCCAAGTGCTTTTGGAAAAGGAACATTGTTAGCAAACCAAACACTCATCCTGGGACAGATTTAAAATCAAACCGTGAACCTGCCATTCTCATAGTTTTGGGGAAGTTTGTGTGTTTTTGAAGAAAGGTGACTGAATGCAAGTAGTTTTATATGGTACATTGAGTAATTTCCTATAGGATATACTTAATCAGAAAGATATTGCCAGACAGGAACTCATGGAAAAAAAGGTTACAATAGTTTTCAGAGATTGGGGACTTTAGATGAGGGTTTCTCAACTTTGGCACTATTAACATTTTAGGCCAGATAATTTTAATTTTTTTACAATGGGAGGTGTCCTGTGCATTGTAACATGGTTAGTGTCACCCATGACCTCTACCCACTAGGTGGTACCAGTAACACCCCCCACCCTCAGTTCTCACAACCAAAAGGTCTCTAGACATTGCCAACTGTTCCCTGGGGGGCAGATGGCACCCAGTTGAGAACCATTGGTTTAGATCCAGTGATTGTATGTGGAAATGACAGGGCCTAGAATTGCTGTGGGGATCAAATTAGATAAAGCATGTTTAGTACTCATAAAAGTAAAACAAACATTTATGCAGATGGTTACAGTACACCCTTTATCTTTTCACTGGTTCATTTGTTAATTCACCTAAGACTTTTCTGAGCCAGGTGCTAGAGACCCATAAATAAATAAACCTTGAGAGGCTTAAAGGTTTGCCAGGTTAGAGGTTAGAAGGAAAAGAGAGATCATGTGAGACGTCCCATGAAGAGTATACATATATAGCATGCACAAAATGTTGTGGGATCCCCAAGAGAAAGAAGGGCTCCTTTCGAACCAAACCATAGAAAACAAGTTGAACTATACAGCTGAAGCTCTATAATAGCAATTACCACTTGACTAATTGTGACCAACTCCTTTTCATGCAGTGCCATACATTCAAGCAGTTTTCCCAGAAGTATTTAAGGTGCATGCTAATAGACAGTATTGGGCACAGAGTAAGGTATTATCATTTTTTAGGGCTATTCTTAATGCAGTATGAAATCTGAATGAGCACCCTTAAGAATTCAAGTTGTCACAGACATCTGCTATTTTTCCATCTTTTTTCCCTACCTGTTTCAATGATAGCAAACAATCAAACATAAATAATAAAATAAAGATAAAAACTCCAACCCATATTTTCTTAAGTAGAGTCTTTCACCACCAGAGACACGAGGAATACCAGGTCAAAGCAGGAGCTCGGTCCCAAATATATTCTTCACACAGACCTTGATTGAGTCATTTCAGGTCTGTTGATTCAGAAAGAAATGTTCTTAGCATTGTGAACACCTGTTTTAAATTCTAAACCTAATCTTGTATATTTAGATAAAAATAATTCTGTCTAGTATCAAGTGGATTGGGTTGACTATCATAAAAGTGAAGGAATTTCTAAGTTTTATATCAGGGTGTTCTACATTAGATATACATTGAGAAAGAAACTCCATATAAAAGCCAGTGTGTGTGATAGGGCCGCATTTACATTAAAGGCTGCAGTATTTTTACCCTTTAAACCTCCCCTGAAATTTCACCTATTCCATGTTCCAGAGGTGCTTCTAGGTTGAATAGAGCAAGAGTTGTTAGCTTTAGCATTTGCTGCACTAATGGTCATGAGTCACACTTGTGTTGGAAGATCACCCTTACAGCCTGTCACTCACGCTTATTTATGAGAAATGCAGCAACTTAAACATCAGCTAACAAATCCCTGTGAATGCACAGTCACCTCTGAGTGTTCCAACAAATGCTTCCTGTCACTTCTCTTTCGACAGCTTCAAGAATTAAAGCCTGGTGGAGTGAACTGGGCGACGCACATGAGTATTTATTAAAAGAAGCATGGGAGAGTATGATAACTGCAAAGCCAGCTGTTGAAATTAATATAATTGGTGTGAGATTAAATTTCCTCAGTGTAAGACCTGCCTTTTACCACCAGAGAAATTAATCTCCATATTTAAGGTTACAGTAATATGGAACATTCCACATACTGAACTGTCACATGCCTTTAGAGTCACCATGCTATGCTGTTTTTCAAGCATTACAGTGAAACCAACAGCTGACAGGTGGATCTTGTGTGGTACATTCAGAATCCTTGTGAAAACTTCCCCAACATTATTTTTTAATCTTAATTTGATTATATTTATGTGAAACAAATATACCATATCCAGGCATAAGCATGTATCAATAGCCCATATTTAAATCCTCTGTATTATAATTTATAAATCAGGAATTTATTGGATATATTTATGTCTTATCTCTGGGTTGAGCCGATTGTCTTCAGCTCCCCTCACTTGGAGAAAACTATACTTTTCATAAAGTTACCAGAAATTAATTTATTTAACAAAATATTTTGAGCACCTACTATGTGCCAGGCACTATTCTATGTATTTGGAATGCCTCAGTGAACAAGAAAGATAAAAAACCTCCTGCTGTCATGAAACTTTCCTTAGCAGTTGTGTGTGTGTGTATCTGTGTGTTTTAAAGAGAGCAGGTAGGTGGGTGAGGCAGATAAAAGGGCTATGGAAAATGATCTATTTGTTCCTCATTGGAATATACCCAAAAGTTGATCTTGAATATTTTATATGAATCTCCTAGGTTCGAAATGTGAGAAAACAATTTAAAATAATTTGACACTAAATGTGTCCTCATGGACTGTCTAGAAAGCTGCAGCAATGACCCTCTCTGGTTATTGATGAGGGAGCCCAGGCCCAGAAGGGTTAAAGGACTTATTGAAGAATCCAGCAGTTACTGGCAGGCATGGGGCCAAGATACAGACTCCTGCGGTGGTAGACAGTCCTCTACAGTTACCCTGTGACAGCAAGCAACTTAGTTGCTGAAATCTACTTGAAGATCTGTTTTGAAACATTGCAAAATTGGAAATATCTTAAGGTGCATGCCGAGTTGGCACCCTTACAGCAGAGTGGTCAACAGCAAAAAGATTTTGAGATGTGTGAATTAGATTGCAAGACCCTCGTGAAATCACTGCTCTCTCATGTGGCAAGCCAGCCACAGAAATGTGACCCCTGATTTATGCATCTTCATTTATCTTTCTCACAAAATGAATTGATCATTTTCCTTCTGCTTCCTGGGGCACCAAAAGACACAGCTAGAGGTGAGTCTGTTGACCTTGCCATCACAGCTTTCTCTTATTAGTGTCTCCATCCCTGTTCTGCATATAACTCGGACTTGGCCCTCAATCTTGGAGTTCCAGTAAACCATTTGATGAAAAAATCGTTTACAAATCCAGGATAAGAACAGAGTTTAAAAGGCACCGCATGTTGTGATGGAGTGGAATAAACTGAAATCAACAGTCTTGGCTTCTAGACTCACCACCCTAAGGCAGCCTCACTGGAACTTGGTTTCCCCAGCTGTAAATGAGGTTTTAAGATCTTCCCACTCACAGGATGGTTGTGAGGATTAAAAGGTTAAGAGAGAATGTGTCTGTAAAAACACTGAAAACTGTACATTGTAATTTACACTTAAGCAATTTCAGTTACTTCTGCCCCTTTTCTCTAAAGACAAGTTAGTAGAGGGATAGTCAAGTTTACCATTATTTTGAAGGTTGCTTTAGGCATATTTTATGTTAGTAAAATTAGTCTTCTGAGAGTTGGCAGGAACCAGAATAAGCTGGGAGTTTTTTGAAAAATACAGATTCATGAGCTCCATACTTAGAGCTTCTGATGCATGAGACCTAGAGTGATGCCCTGGATTTTGCTTGTTTGCATGTTCTATATTTGCGATTATTTTAGGAAATCTCCAAACATGAATCTGAAGATTAGCTGTTTTGGGAAAACTTGCTCCAACTTCCTGCTAATGCTGAACTTCTTCCATTCTTGGCTTCACTTAGAAATGGAAAGCCATTAATTACTCAGGCTCTCATCTTTTCCAATCAGGTAACCTGCTCCCTTGCACTCCCATTACTTGATACCCCACCTTGACAGCTGCTATTGCCAAGCATGGACATTCATCTATTTGACATCCTCTCCTTTCTACTTGCTGCCCTCTAGTGGAAGTGCTGACAAGCAGTGAAATATTTAAATGGTAGCTCCAGGAGTTGGCCTGTCTGAGCTGGTGAGTTCACAGGGGTCAGTGCAGGTCCCCCTGGGGATGTCCACTGACTACAGCTATAAGAGAAATCACTAGAATAGTATCAAGC
Source organism: Macroglossus sobrinus (assembly GCA_004027375.1). Taxonomy (NCBI): domain Eukaryota; kingdom Metazoa; phylum Chordata; class Mammalia; order Chiroptera; family Pteropodidae; genus Macroglossus; species Macroglossus sobrinus. The sequence goes on along the minus strand of PVKZ01000346.1, from coordinate 246,174 downwards.
TGTTTGGACACTGTTTACCATTTGTTCTAAACTTACATTTAGAACAGAGTTTTATAATAACCCTAGTATCTATTTATGAGTTTTCCCAGGTTTCAGAAATTTACCTAGGAAAGATTATCCTTGGGATAGTTTTGCGTCTTTGTCTTTCATTTCTCTCTCTGTCATTCACTGCGATTCCACCAAATTGCAAAAGAAGGCGGCTCTTCCCTACCTCTTCCAACCTTGGGATTTTCCAAATCATGCAAAAACTGAAAGGGTATATTTTTTAATCCTTACAGTTTAGAAGCTTCCAGTTACCAGGTAAAAGGGACGAACATGAACTCAGTGTTAACAGTGTAACAGACACTTAGCCCATGTGTTCACCTTGCTCTCCTCTAAGACCTGTGAGGTGCCTGTAGTAGGCCCTCTAAGCTAGGATGTAGTGGGGTTAGGAGAGTTTGAGATGATTGTTGTATGTCACATAGTGAGGTGCAAAGCTAGAACTAGAACTCAGGTTTGGCTGTGAAAAGCCCTCATGTGTACCTTTCATATGCTGTGCAATTTCCATGAAGAAATTGTTTAGTCTGCTACTTAGTAATAAAGAAATAACAACCTTCATGAAGAATGATATTTATAGTAAAATCATTCAACTTTTCTTTTTGTAAATGTTTAAAAATAGTGTATCTGCACGGCCCTAATTCCCCATTTTAATACTTATGCATCCAAAATGATTTAGCAAAGGAATTGGCAGGTAGGTAAGTTTGGGTAGGAGATGAGGACAACAAAAGCCACAAAACCTATGCCAAGTTAAGAATAAATATATCTAGGTAGATGCCATAACTCCTGCAAGCTTTGGTGAAACCACATAGTTATCTATATTAACCAGCAAAGCAGAATTTATAGGCCAAACACCATAAATAAAAAGGGTAAACTCATGCTCGTACAACAACCACGTAGGATCCTGTGGGGATCGTTGTACACACACACACACACACACACACACACACACACACACACACACACACACACACAGTTTAATACTCTTGCATCTAGCATGAGTTTACCCTTTTTATGGTAGTGGTGGCTAACTCTTTTATCCTTGGTTGTTAATATCTTGGTAAGTGATTTATTGATATTTTTTTTCTTAAGGAACATGAATGATGTAAGATTTCATTCGACTGATTTTTTTCTTACCTCTGTATATCATTATTATTAGAATACTGCCATACAGCCTATTTAATTTATTAACTGGAACGTGCACACATGGCTGAACCGCCTTTTTCACTGTAATTACTGAAAATGCAGCTCTGTGTAGATGAGAAAATTTGTTTGGACTCCTAGAACCAGCCTTTGCTCTCTGTGTGAACAGTATAATGTGCAAAGAACAATACTTAGATCTGAATTCCAGTTCCCTGCCCTCCTGCCATTTTTAACATTGTTAATCAGGGCCAGGTAAGTAAACTGCAGTAGGCCTTAGTTTCCCCTATAAAGTCAGGATTATATTGCATCTGTGCCTCAATGGAGCAAGCTTGTCCAAAGAATTCCTCAGGGCCTTTACAGCCCTGGGAATTGTATTTTCATGCATGTAATAGTTGAAGCCCCAGAATAGTTAAATGAAAATTGTGTCAATTAAAATTAACTAACCGTCATTTGAATCTGTTTTTCCACTGGCTTGCGTGAATTCTGCTTTGTCTTTCTTTGTGGTAGGTACTCAACTGAGAGGATTCCTTTCATCTGGTTTCCTCTCTTGTGATTTTTCTAGTTCATAAATAGCCTATAAACAAACACTAAACTGGCATAGTTAAAAGAATCCTAGGTTAAGCCTTCATAAAACAAATATGCCTATATAAGTAATATTTTTAATTCTGTTTTATTTTGTTATGAGTTTGAGTTTTCTGGTGTAGGGCACATCTGACTGGATAGCTGAAGGCTGAGCTCCAGGCAGTCAGTCAGTCAGTATTCAGACTCCACCCCTGGAATGTTCCATACAACTTCCTGTGCCTTCTTACAGCTGATCACTGATGAGCTTGTAGGATGCCACACACCCTCCAGTCTCCTTTGCTATATACTTGTTTAGTTTGTTACTGTTCTCCTAGCTTACTTGTTTAAAATCAAATATTTAAAAAGTATTTTATCTCGTAAAGTTCGACCCCTTGAATTTTCAGGATTTCAAAGAGTAATCATCTCTTTATTTTTTGATGGATAAATAAATGTACAAATATAATCGCTGTAACAAACTTGGAAATAAAAAAGGAACATTGGTAAGGCTGAAAGAGAGAATGCTAGCATTACAGCTAGCCGAATTCTCTTTCTGCCACTTACGTGGTGTAAACTTAGGGAAGTCACTTCACCTCTCTGTGCCTCAGTTTCCTCATATGTAAAAGGGGATAATAATAGTGCCTAGCATGCAGGGTTATTGTGAGGATTAAATACTAAGGCATGTAAATGACTTTTAAATCTATCTGGCACATAAATGCTCAATAAATAGAAGCTATTATCATTATAGAACTGAAGAAAGAGAACCCAGAGTTGTCCAGTTTGGTGGGATACAGATAATGTTTCCTTTTCTTCCTCCTCCTCTGCCTTCTAGGCCCCAATTTGCTTATCCACCCTTACCTCCTAGTTCTCCTCTCCCAATTTAAGAATTTTCAGCGAAAATGTTTAGAAGAAAAGAGGATGTATGCACTTTGGAGTGCGCCAAGCTTTTTGACAGTCAAGTATACTTTTCAGCTAAAGCAACTGTATCCAACAGTCATGGGTTTTATGACAACAGAAAGAAAACTTTTGTTTTTTTTTTTTTCCTCAGGAAATGGGTTTAACTTTGTGATGGCTGGATCTCTTTATATGGGTGGATAGAAATTGGCTCAGGGATGAAAAAGACAGTTGGACTCAGGGATCTAAAGGATGAACGTTGAGGGGATGTCATTATGCTTTTAGAAGTGACGTTTACTCTGCACAGCCCACTTGTCTTTCTTCACCAGCTTTTGGTTTTAGTTGTTGCGTTCTGTGTGGGTGACACCCACGGTCGCATATGGAGTTCAGTCTAGGGGCAGAGTTACCCTCAGGCCTTCAGTGCCTTTGGTGAGTCTCTGCAGACTCCCTGCTCTTCCCATCCTCATCAGGCCCCATTGACCTCAGAGGGCCCTTCTTGCCGGGCCATGAATGCATCCGAGCCAGCGGGCTTGGGATTACCGCCAAATCTGAATGAAGGTGCAAAATATATGACTAAAATAGCCCTAACCCATGGCATTGGGTATAGCAGAGATCCAAGGTTATAAATAAAAGGGATGGGGGGGGGGAGGGGTAGAGGGGTCAAAACAGTGAGTTGTTGTCCAGTTCTTGAGGTCAGTCTCACCATTCTAATACTGAACCCAAAAGTGATAGACAATAAAAGAAATGGGCTCCCTGGATAAAATTAACTGCACCTGGGCTTATTTATTTTCTTATCAAGATATTTGTAACTTTGGCAGTAAGCAGTTTAAAATGAGATTTATTTTATGTGGACTACAATGAACAAAACATGTATAATTTAAAAACAAACTAATGGAAAAACAAAAGCAAGAAACAAACCCCATGAGGACATCATGTTTTTCTGAGGATAGTCTAAGGCCGGGATAGTCTAAGACAACAGGAATGGGAATATTTATGGATCTTATTGAAATGGTTTCCTTCTCCTCTAAATAAAGCCACCATTAGAGGGGGATGGATGGACTAAAGACAGAAGGAATAAGGAAAAAAGGAGATCAGTAACTTGAGAAAGTTTTCGTTTTCTTTCCCCCTTTCTATTTTTTGGTTTTGTTTTTCCTTTTCAAAGTCAGAAGGCATCTGAATTCTGGTCTACAACTCCCAAGACCAGAGGGTCAGAGAATGCCCCACAGAGGCTAGAAGCTGTGATCTTATCATTAGTGTAAACCTCTTCTCCTTCCCTCCTGGGGAACTTAGGCAAACAAAACTGCCCAGTCTTCCTGTTTAGTGGCAAAAAGCTTCACTACTTTCTTTTTCGTCTGGGAATGTGAACTTCAGAGGATATTTTTTGCTGTTGTTTTCTTTAAAGGAACAGAAACTTGACTTAATCTTTTCACAAACCCTTTCCCTGGCCCAGGGAGATCACAGCTAACTAAAGAACAAGATGAGAGGCTTAGGCAAATGGGGCCACATGTCCTCCCTGGAGGGAGCTCACCATTTTCCTCTCCACCATCACCTCTTCCTCTCACACTCACCTTCTCCATTCTGCCATACTTTGAGTTGTAATCTCCTAGGAAGAGTAACCCATTGGCTCAGGGCCAATCTTCTGAGAAGCTGATTGAACTTGTTTTTTACTCCTTGCCAGAACCTTTATCTTTACCAGAGAGGGCTGAGTCAGGAAGACTAAGATCTTCAGTGATAAAGTGTGTATTGTTTAAAATTGTGATAATCTGGCGTCTGTTTTGAATCTCATTCTCAAAATCACAATGATGCCTTGAGTGAGATCTAACTGATGTGGCTTCTGGGGGTGTCAGGGAAGCTCCTCCAATAGTTCAGGCTTTGCCAGCTGGAGGTCAGGCAGTGGTACATGTTGATAAGGAATGTCCTGTTCTTTTGCCAGAGAATATCAATTCAAGCTCAAGACTTTACATTTTCTCCAAATTAATTGGAGAACTTTAGTTCATTTCAGTCCATTGTGATCTTTTAGATTGGAAATCCTGCTCTTCCTTGAAGATTATGCCCCATGCTGTTGAGGATTCTATAATTAACTTTTTGGTCATTTGTTTCACAGTCAGTGAATTCACTTATTTTTATAATTATTCAGGCCATAGTTGAATATTTTACTCACAACAGTTTATAAAAGCTACATCACCTGCCTCACTGAAATTGAGAAACATTAGATGAACAACACTCCCCTAGACAACAATCAGAAAACCCTTTCATGAAAGGAAGTACTTTTCCTATAATGATTTGTTCTTAGTGAACCCATAGTGGCTCCAAGTGGCCTGTTGTTTCTTTGCCAGGTGCTCAGAAACAATTTAACAGTTCATTCTAGAATGTTGCTGGGGATTGAGGTTAAAGGTATAGTTTTAAGAATCCACCTTTTTAACGTATTCAAACATTGGAGTATCCTACTTTTGTCCAATGAAAATCCTCAGAAATAACCAATATCTATTGGTCCATTTATACTTTCAGGATCTGGAATAAAAGTCATCTGATTATGAACAGTTGAACTCATTAGTAGCTTTGAGATTATACTTATTGCCCTATTGGCTTTAGCCTGCAGTTTTATTAACTACCATTATTCTACTCTCCAGTCTTAATATTTTTACTCTTGACTAACGAGAAGTAATGTCTGTAAGAGTTCCCCATTGCTTTCCCTTTCTTTTCTGAGTTGAATCATTTTTTTTGTTGTTTTCATAGAATTTTAGAATTTTATGAGATAAGAAAAAATGTTTTCCAGTTTATAGCTTTATCTTTTAAGTGTAAAAGTTCTGAACTATTCATTTTTTTTAATTATCTATAGTGTCTGTGTGTGTGTCTGTGTGTATGTGTATGTGAATTTTTTTCATTATTTATTTGGCCTCTGTCTTTCAGTGCTTCCTGAATATTTAAAGGTCATTTGTGCTGCATGTGAGAAAACTGAGCAGCTACCCAAGCATGAGTTTTAATTTAAGGTGGAAATGATTCCTTTGAGTTAAGTTGTTTTTCTTGGAACAAGTAATGGGTCTCAAAAATTACAATCTAAACATAGCAAATCATGAGATTTGGTAATATTACTTGGCAAGACTAGGTGAGACTCAAGACCAGTAAGTTCAGGTGTAGAGAAATGGAGGTGAGAGATTCAGAGCTGACGAGGGCTGGTAGGAGGTGAAAACACTTGTGAATAGCTCTGGAACCCTAGGAGTCAGCACAAGGTCTTTGGGAAATTGGGAAGAGAGGCAACATTAACCAATTGCTTCATTCATCCATTCATTCACTTATTCCTAAATGTTTATTGGGAACATCCTGCATGCCTGGCATTATCTTAGTTTCACTGAAAAGGGTGAGGGAGACACAAAATGAGGTGATAAGACTAAATGAGAAGCACTCACTCTCCACCCTCAATTACAGCTAGGACAGCCCCTATGTGAGTATGCTTTTCTGTTCTGAACACACAATGAAACACTTAGAAGAAAAAGCTATATACAACTTCTACTTTGACACCTAATGTTTCAAAATAATAAGAAAAATCCCAGAAGAGTCTATCTGCAACCATTTTAAAGAGGATTAAGATTAGAATTAGAAAGAAGTATTTCTTTGGGGAAATTATTAGTCTTAGTGTTTTCTACTCAGCTACTAAACATGATGTTTCAGTTTTCTTCTTTCCTTTGGTTATTGACGTTTAGCGGCAGACTGCTGTGTTGGCGGCATGATAGAAATGTGGTCAGGGAAATGGAAACAAGATTCATTCAATACTCAAGAGCTCCTCTCCCCCTCAAAATAACCACAGATCATCAGCTTTTGCCACATGTTCAGATTGCAAACCATCTACAAAATGTTAAAGTTTTCTATTTCAACCAGTTGTCCTTGGATTTTTACTACTTAAACTCTACTGTGGGAAACATGACTATAAAGCAGCATTGAAAATATATAATTTTTGATATTAAGAAGCAGCATTACTCATCACGATGAGTATATGCTTATTGACTTTCTAACGGGTGACGTCTAATAGATTTGCAAGATCAGAAGCACAGTGTGCATGCCTAGAACTGATGAAGCTGTTCACAGGGAGTTTAGAGTGACTGCTTACCTTCCATATTGGATTTCTTTGTACAGCTGTGCGGGGTGTGTGTGTGTGTGTGTGTGTGTATGTGTGTGTGTGTGTGTGTGTGTGTGTGTTGCAAGGACTGCAGTTGATTCCCCGGATGTGAGCCTAGCAACTTGTTTTTCAGTTCAGCACAGTAAAATCTGAGCAGAAGAAAACTCTCTGTTGGCCACCCACCTCACAGTCTCTAAAAGGGAACTCTGCAGAGAAGCATTCCACATTAGGTCAATGTACAGTTCAGCAATCAAAATGAAAAACACTTGAGCTGAGTTGTCTACCATTTGCTCTATCTTCCAGCCCTGGTTTAAAGGATCGCGGGGAACCCTGCAAGTTTAAGTGGTTTTGGCAGACAAGGAAACAGCTGTAACATTGTCGGGGGTTGTCTGTAGGAGCTGTGCAGGCTGTTGACAGCCCTTAGAAGGCCCAGAAAGGGGGCAGATGCTTTCTGAGTTAGGTCAAGGGAGTGGCAGCAGCTGGGTTCACGAAGCAAACTTTTGACCCCATATGAGACAAATGGCTTTCTTGTGGACCTTGTCTTGTCAGACTAGTTTTCTCTTTCAGAACCAGTGAGTGGGATCTTTGGTTTTTAAACTGCTTCACTTTTATTACAAGTTAGATATTCTTAGAGCTGCAACTGAGGAGAGGGAAGGTAAGGAGTGGGAACTGGTGTGTCCCCCTTTCTCTGTGTCTGCTATCTCCCCAGGCTGGCGAAGTCACACTAAGGACTATTGCACCTTAGATGTTCCATCTGGGGCAATTGTGCAGTTGGCAAGGATGTTTCAGCATCTAGGGGTCTCTGCACTTCTCTCTCTGCACTTCTCTCTCCTTTGTCCCTGCCTTTTCCATGCCTGCCCAACTCGGCACCCTCCCACCGTTCTCTCTGCCTGGGCATTGCTCCGCCATCCCTAACCAGGCCTGCTCTCCCAAAAGAGCTCGAGAACTTGGACTTTCTTTTCCACCTCAAAATCTGTTTTCATGTGCCTTGAACTTGTGGCCCATGGAAAGAATCATATGGAGTAATTTATGTTGAGGCATAACTAGCTGAGCATTCTGAATGTGATAACTCTCTCAAGGGTATGTGCATTTTAATAGGGAACCGTGATTCATCCAAATGAATAAATCTCTAGTGGTTCTATCTCTGTTCTTTGTACCAGCAGATATGGACATTTTGGGGACCAATGGAGTCTTCCTTCAGCCCCTCAGGTCATACTCTTTATGTAAATAACCAGCTCCCCATATTTTCCTTTTAAAGATATAGAGTTCAGTAATTATATCTTAGAAAACATTTATCTTTACACTTTGTCAAAATTCAATGAAGTATGTGAAAATTAAAAAATGTGTTTTTTTGCTTCTATTTATGGAATTTCAAATTCCATTAATTTTTGGTTGTTAAAGCAAGTCTCCAATCAAACTGAAGGAACCCCTTGATATCCTTACCTGTAGATTTGTAAAACTTAAGAAAACTGCTGTTAACCAAAAATAAGCAGTAATGCCAGATGGATGAATTGATAAGGAGAGATACCTTACTCTGGTCAATTAGAAAAGGGTAGTAATTGCCCTGTAGAAAGCAACAATCAAAAGGAAATGTTTTCTAAGATTCTTCATGAAGGCCAAGCAGTTTCCAAATGGAAAACTTGGCCTCTCCCCTCCAAGTTCTGTTATAAACTTGTAGTTTAGAAGCCATGAATGATGGGGACCTTGTTCTTATGAAAATGCTATTTCATTATACACACATTATTTATTGCTACAAAACAAAAGATATTGTAAAAACATTTGTAAAAGTCCATATTTTCAGCTGTGATTCCATGTTATCCTTTTCTTGGATGCAAATGCTTTGTGTCAGGTACCATATTTCATAAGTCTACATAGCATTTAGCAAAGTAGACTGATTTGTGTAGGCACTTAGTAAATTCTTATTTAATGAGTTTATATAGCTTTTATTTTGCTTTCTGTGTTTTCTTTAGGATATAGGGGTTAAGCGAAGGGAAACTGTCTCTTAGAAGCTTTTATATATAAGTATCGATGTCAAAGTAAGTATTTTTGCTTTCAACTGATTTGGTGACCATTATATGTCTATATAAGTATATATAGATAAAGCCATAGAGCCCCACCTATATTCAAAGTGTTGAACACTGGGCGGTTAAAGAAGCAAGAGGTACCGTTATTTCCGTCTTTCTTGCTGAATCGGCTCCTAGGATTTACATTGGTAGAGCCACCTCCCAGGGAGGCCACAAAAGCAGCGACCCTGCTGAAGATATTTCTGAAGGCAGTGCACTGGAATTTAAAGTGAGGCCTGAGAAGTAATCCGCATTTTCCACTTGTAGGGGAAATCCCTCAGCTGGAAATAGATGCTTTCAGATACTTGATGCAACCCCTGTTTCCTCTTTTGAGTTAAGTGGGCTACTAACTGTTCTTGAGGCTTTGAAATGGTGACTGATCTTCTTAATTGGGAACTCAGTTACTGGTTTCTTAAGCAGGGTTTTGAAGTTGGAGGATAAAGAGGGCACAGGACAATAAATAGACTTAGGACAAGGGGTCATTTATCTAGTCCAGCTTCCTTTCTCCCAGCACCACTCAAAAATGTACCTGAATCATCCTTAGAACATTAAAAGAAATCACTTGCAGTCTTCAAAACTCCTGTTTCTATTTGGAAACCCTTGCCATCAGAGAATAGTTCTATGTATCTAACGTAAATGGCTCTTTATGAATGGTAAACATATTGGCATTGCCAGAGTTGTGTCAGCATTGTCAGAATTTTGCTCATGAAAATATCTCATTGTCTATGTGTAGCCTATCACTTCAGTCTTCTTGTGTTCTAGATCAGAAGTTTCCAAACTTTTCAAATGTGATTCCCCATTTAGTGTCAACTTCTGCAACCCTCCCATCACCTGCCGTGCCTTTACTTACTGAAGTCATTAGGCAGTGCATGGAGGCACCATGGATTCTGGGGTTCACATAACTCCACACTTACTGTCACGCTCACACAGGTGGATGCAGTCCTCAGTTTGGGAATCACAGTTTCTGGCTGAATAATCTTAAACCTTTCCATCATTTTTTGTAGCTCTTACACGCTTTCCTTTCATCTTCCTTAAAATGTGAAGACTACAGTGCATATATTATTAAAATAATGTCATGACCAGTGCTATGTTTAGACAAAGCTGACTTTTTTCCCTGTCTACTGGGGGAGGTAGTAATGCCAACGGTGGACTCTTTAGAATGATCACTTTAATAACAATAGATCCTAGAGCACATGCACTGTAACTTTTTAAACAGTTTTCTATACTGAGTAAGGAATCTACATAGTTGAACCGTAATTCCCAGACTTTTGTGTCACAAGGCCCCTTTATATATTCTTCCAAATTACTGAAGACACCAAACGGCTTTTGTTTGTAGGAGTTATATTGATATTTACTGTACCAGAAACTAAAACTAAGAAATGTTTAAAGCACATAGCCATTAGAGTGATAATATCATCCCAGGTCATGTAGCCTATGGAAAACACCACAATACACTGATGAAAAAGACAGATAATAGTTTGGTATTATTATAATAATAGTTTTGACTTGCTGACCCACCAACATAGAATATATTCATGACACATTCCCTAACACCTAAAACTTACACTCTAAGGCCCAAAGTAAATACTAATAAGTGATGTTCAATTCTGGTTTAACAATGCTTCCTCCAATAATTCTAAAAATATAAACTAGATAGAAGTCAGGATATATTCACCAACCAGTTGGTATTACCTACTCTATTACTACCTACCCTGGAGTATTGCTTCAGCTTATTTTCACTTTATAAGAAGCAGCCCTATGAAATGTTTTACCATAATCTCAGCAGTGATGTAGAGCACACTGTTCCCTTTTGTAACGATCAATGGGAGAAATAGTATAATGATCTGTGGGGCAAATGCCAAATGCTATAGTAAAAACTCTGCTTCTCCTTAGAATCTGGTATGTTCTTATCTTATGAACACTGTACATCTCGTAAGTATGCTTTCCGGTCTGCTTTGGCCACCAGGAAGACAAGAGCTAAAAATCTAACTTACATTTATTTATTATTCAGGGCCCTATGGCGTTATTGTTATATGAAATTTTCCTTGGAATTCTCTTATTCCTCAGATCTTGTTTTTCCTTCGCTCTGATTTGTTTTTATGAATGTGTTTCATTGTATATTTCTTAATATGTTTTATTGTGTATTTAATCTCCAAGGGGAGTAAATGAATACATAATAAGAAAGATATGTGATCCGTTTAGAGGGATTGTTGAAGTACCTGGGGTGCTGCAGCCCGAGTAGGGTTAGCTGTATAAGGTTTCATTAATGAAATGGATCTTAAGTGGGGCTTAGGAGGGAAAGGAAGTGGGTTGCTGGAGACAGGGTGTTTTGTGTGAGAGATTGGCTGTAACAAAGATGCAGCTGTAGAGTGAGTGAGTGACATCCTGAGGGCAGTGAGGAGCTCTGTCTGACTGTGGTACCAGAGCTGATTGCTTTATTATGTTAATACTTGATTGAACAGGCAGCTGAGGATAGGAGCTGTGGAAAAGTGGAGTAATAGTTTCCTATCAAGGAAGATTCTCACTTCAGTTCCTAAAACAAATGAGAAGGTGGAGAATTAAAGGCTGAGAGGTCAGTTAGGAGACAGTTCTGATGGCGTATATATAGAACTAGAAAGGCATATCTAAAGACAAGTATGGAAGAAACAGATTAGAGTCTGAAGAAGAATCAGTGAATTGCTGCCAGATTTTGTAGCTGGTTTGAGTTAAAATTAATTCACCATATACTGACTTTTTTCCAGGTCTACTTTATTCATTACTGTATGCAGAGCCTATCACAGTATATAGCATCTAGTAGGTGCTTCATAAATATTGTGTTAAATGAATGAAATGGTTCCCTATCTCTAAGGAAAATGAAGACAAACAGCTAGGTAAATGCATAGGCAAATGAAATATATAAAAATTGCTTTAAGAAAGTCATAGACAAGGACAAGCAGGCTTCTCAGCAGAAAGGCTGGAGTAGCAGTCAGTAGAGAAACCCACAGACACAGCAGCAGAAGCAGATGTGCAATCCCTATTTTGTCTTTCAACATTCTGGGGCAGCATATAAATGGTTTTACAGGTTAGGGCCCTTAGACTGTGGAATCTTTAAGTCACCTGATTAGGGAAGCTTTGCCCCCTCCCCAGTGTGATCAGGCCAGGATATGATAAAAATATATGTCATAACTTTTGCTCCAGCGTAATCCTGCCAGCTTAGAGTTGTGGTTGCAGGTAGCACCAGCCACTCTCCTGGCAGGATCAAGTGTCTGAGGTCCAAGCCTTCAGGCTGAACAGAACTAATTGTCTTAAGCATTGGGTTAGAACTCTTACACAGAGCTTTGTAAGAAGCCAGTTTCTTTTCTCAGAGGCCAGCTGGTAGATCAGTCTTGAGCAAAGTAGTCTTTAGTTCTCAGCTTACCAGCCTAATTAAAAGAGTGGCCTCTAAGCATTACACTTCACTCTGCTAGTAACCTGTTCCGTTTCACCCTGCAAAATGTGCAGGGCTAGTCAGTGACATTACCATAGGGCAAAATGCAGAACAGTTAAAAATGGCTGGGTGACCACTCCAGGGTGCAGGTTGTGTTCACTCAAGGTAGATTGGCAAGGACTATTTGCGGTGATACTGGTAAATGTTTAACAGATCCTCTTGGTAGTGGTGGGATGATGTCAGAGAGAGCAGTGATTTGAGTATTTGCTGATATCCATGGCATAAATACTCCCACTACAGCTAATTTCAAGCTACCAGCATGTCCGAGAGGCACAGCAGTCCACCATTATATTCTGAAGGAAGAATGAGTTGTCCTGAATGGCTTACTTGGCTTTAGGTCCTAGAATCCATAATTGACAGTCAGTTTCATTTGCAGCTACTGGATGTAGCAACTCCCTGAAGTTTACCAGAAGGCTGGGAGGCCCCGAGGCAACAGAATGATGGTGTTAGGAGACATTGAGATTATTACCAGTTCTCTCCCACTATGTTCAGTAGTAAGTGGGAAACCCAGTGATACATTCACTAAGGAATCCACCAAGGAGTTCAAGATAGCTCAGGTGACATTTTTCTTGGAGGGATTCAAGTGTAAAATAGGCAATATGCAGAAATGAAAGGGAAATAATTATAGTTCTGAAAGGGCTCAAAGAAAAGTGAAGAAAGAGAGATGTACTTGAATGATGACTAGAGAAGACTAATCGCTGAAGTGAGAGAGAAAGATGAGAGAGTGGGTATTTCTAGCAAAGGAAGCAAGGTAGACAAAGCGTAGGAATTTAAAGGGGTATAGAGTGTTTTGATATTGTCCAGCTGACTACTTGGAGACCTGGAGGGACAGCTGCTATGGTCTGAATGCGTATGTGCCCCAAAATTCATATGTTGAAATCTCAGTCCCCAAGGTCATAAGGGCATAGTCTCACGATTGGGATTACTGCCTTTATAAAAGAGGCCCCACAATGCTCCCCAACCTGGAGTGCAAATAGAGATAGGAGTGGAAGACAAGATTCAAGGCCAAGTTGTCAAGGGCATTTTAATGCCATGCTAAAGAGTCTCAAGTTTTTTCCTTTCAGTAAAAGAAAGACCTTAGAATAAGCAGGGGACTGAAAAAATCAGGCTTGTGTTTTTTAAAGGATTCCAGAAACACCCTTGGGCACCACTCCATTACCTGGGGATTATTGGTAAAATTTCCCGAGTTGGTGCACAGGCTGCTGGGGCCTGCTCTAGGCTGTCTTGCCTCCTATTTCAACACTGGGGCCTTTCAGGGCTTGGCCCTAACTTGTATTTAAAGAGAATGTTTGCTCACTGCCAAAACAGTAGTCTTCATATTTAAAGTTATTCGACTCCTTCCCAAGAGGTAAATGAGAAAAGCAACGTACCTTTAGTGAAGAAAATAATCTATCATCATTTAGCTAACTATCCATAGATGGTTATGAGCCCCAGAACTCTTTATTCTTGCATCTTGAATTTATTGGAGCTGCCTTCTGCCTATAGTTCTAGAATTTTCTTTGTCTTGGTATCTTTAAGAAATACATTTCTGTAAATCTGGATTGAGGATTTGGAAAAATACACATAGCTAAAGTCTCTTCAAACTTTTTTTTTTTAAAAAAGGAACAATTACTTGAGAACATCTTAAAAGTAAAAACGAGAAAGTAGTTATGTCAATGAGTATGCAGATATGAATGTAAAATTTGAAAAGTACATGTAAGTGGGATCTGCTCCAAAAAGCTCTACTTTATTTAAAATTAAATTATCTGGCACAATTTCAAAGCTTTGGGTTATTTAGTTTTGCAGTTTGGAAAAAAATTATACAGTTGAGTTAGTAACCTCTCTATATATGGCTACTGCAAGGGGCAGTGGACAAATCTATTCTTTAAGAGATCAGTAACTTTAGTGCAGACTTGTTCAGTGTCACATACCTTGTTGGAAGAAGTGACTATTTGAGATGGGCTTTAGGTTAAACTCCTTGACCCTCACCTGTTCTTCTGACTTGGTACATAAATTGCAGTTGTTACCACATTTCCACAGGTGTCAGATCAGGCAGAAATTAGAAGAAGCAGCCAGCCACCAAGCATCTTACTGAAATTAGTCATCTAGGGCCATGTGGACCAGAAAGATCTTGAATCACAAAGCTTACAAACTGATGTCCGTGAGCCAGATCTAGCTCACAGGCATGTTTTGTTTCACCCAGTCAGTATTTTTCTAAAATCAGATTGGTTGGTATCATTTAAAATTTGAAGGGTCTAACAACAACAACAAAAATTTTTATTTCTGGCTTTTCTTTGACTAATTGTACAAGCCTGGGCCTATAATCTTAAAACAATCAGCTGGAACTAAGTAGTCATTGCCCATTTTAGACAGGGCAAACATTCTCCACTTTTCCACCTTCCCCTTCCAGGCTGCTTCAGACTTTATTGCTACGTACTTGTCTTCAGTAGGCTGAGGTCATATTTAAAAGATTGAATAATGGTATCACATGAGCAGATACCAGTCAGAAGGAACCCAGCCAGTCAGAAGGACCCAGGACAGAGTTGGGGAATAGGACTCTGCTAGCCTGAGCATTACCCTTTCAGTTACTGGATCATGGAAAGATCCAAAAAGTCCCAACAAAGGGGCTAGAGAGGCAGTGTGGGGAGTGGGCCCATTAGGGGCTTAGGTAGGAAGTTTTTTTTTGTTTTTGTTTTTTTTTTTACCAGCTAGCATGGAAGTATTTTCAGTATGTTAAAAACTGATGTCACAGGCAGGATTTTCCAAGAAGCTGACTCTGAGATGGACATTAGCATATAGGATGTTCATTAAGGGTCCTCCTTACTCATTGATACCTGTGGAAGAGAGAAAAAGGAAGTGGAAGTGGGCAGAAGGGAAGTCAAGCTGCAAAATAGTCCTCCTGATAACCTCAGCTATGACCCCATGAGGAGTTCTGGCATTGGGATGTCCCTTTCTGAGTGTTTCCCATGGGACCAATATGGCCAGGCCATTCCACCTAATGTGGATCACTCGCTGGATATGAGGTCACTCTCCACCACTGAGGGCATCCCTTAAAGGGGCTGAGAACTGAAGGCTGTTGGCCTAGAGCGCCTCCAGCACTGGAGCAACGAGTCCCTCGTGAAGAGGGTGTGGACAGCACGTGGCAGTGGCCACCACAACCAGCAGCTATACAACAGGAGACTATAAACTCTGCCTCCAGGCACAGCATGTGACCCTGTCCTACCCGTTACCCAAGGCTGTGCCTAAAGTTTTTGGACTGATTCAGAATCTAAAGAGAGCAGTATGAGGCCATGATACTCTATACTCTATTTACTGTCTTATTGTTCACTCACTATAGAATTTGTTTTCATCTTCACATAGTATTAGATCATCAAACTGTTACTACTCCGTGTCCAGGAATCTAAATCAACTCTTATTATATCTTATCATAACCTCAGAAAAAAATGCTTTTGCGAAGGACCAGAAATCTTTCTTTTGATGTCTTTATTGTATGGTAAACTCTACTGTGTTTACCATACAATAAATAATCAGATGTCTGCAACTGTGGTTTGTATAAATTGCTGATGCAACATTTTACTTATTTATTTTATTTTAATCTGTTCATGAAGGTTGTTGCCCCAGGCATTTGAAAAAAACTAACTTCATTGCAAAAGGGATTTTAGGAACGTTAATCCAGTAGTAGTTATTTCTTCTAAGTGGTTCTAAAGCAGTTTTCCCAAATAAGAAATTACAGTCCCAAACACATCATAAGTTTGTTATTTTCCCAAATCTCATTAAAGCATTTCTGCAAGTGGAATTTCCTACTACTCCCCACATCTTCTCTTATCCTGACAGGATTAATGTCATTAATTGCTAAAATCTAATCTGATGTATTATGATATGTTATATTAAAGATACATAATGTAAATGTCCTTAGATTTTAAATACTAAAGAACCTGCTACTATTTTAGTTGTGCTGGTTCTTTCTTATCTTTCATTTAATTTTATATTCATCTCATAAACATTTAATGAAAACTTATTGTGTGTCAAGGGTTGTTTTTAACAGGATTTATAGCTCAAAAATCTTCTGTTTTTTGTGGGGGTAGCAGGTTCTAAAATTCAATAACTATAAAAAGAAAGAGGGAAGGAAACAAAAGGAGTATAAAAATAAGTCTGGCATTTATTAACTGTTACCCAGTTTCTTAAATACACTACGTAGGTATTCCATATTGTGCTCAGGGCTGAGAAAGATGCAGCCATCAAAGGCATAGTTTTTTTCACTCTGAGAGAGCTTCCAATCTAATCAGGAGAAAAGACTGACATATAAAATAAAAACGAAATAACACAGCACCACAATCAGTTGCTAAATGTTGTGATAGGATGTAAATGATGGGAGACGTCTGAAAACTGAAAGGGGACAGGGTAGCTGGGAGCTAGCTGGTCAGGAAGACTGCATTGGAAAAGCAGGAATTTAAGAGTATGAAAGAAGGGGTTGGGATTTGGAGGGACAGAAGGAAGGATCTTACTTCAGTAGAGTAACAATAATAGAGAACAAAGAGCAAGTATAAAGGTGGGAATAGCAGAGGTTTCATGCCAATGAGAATTTACTATTAACTTTCTCCCAAGAATTCCAAATGTTGAAAACATCTAACATCTCAATTTGCTTTCAAGACTCCTGAGCAAAATGAAAGAGGCAAATGTTTTTATTGTTTTACAACTGTGATTATTGTGACTTTCTCAGTTACAGCTGGGGCTGATTTTAACTACGAACAGGTAACAGAAGAATCAAGAGTTAGCAGTTCAGGGTCAGAAGATAGAAAAATCTCTGCATGTTTCGCAGTGTGAATATGAGCAAATCCTTTACTCTCCTCAGCCCTGGTTTCCTTCTCTAGCAATGGAAATGAGAGCCTTGCCCATTTCTCTGGGCTGTTATAAGCTATTATACATCTACTAATGGTGTGAAGATTCTTTATAAACTATTAAGCAGTGTAAATTTTAATCTTTTTGTTATCCTCTCCACGAAACCATACTTTTAGGTCATGGATTTAGATTTCTTTCACTAAAAAGTTAAGTGCATTTAGAAATGTTTTTTACACCATAAGCAGCAGTCACCCAACTGTCATGAAATTTATTCAGTAAGGACTGACTAGTATTATTCAATTAATAGCATAGAACAGAAGAGTAAGACATGTATTGTACTCTTTAGTATGGAAGAGTGTGTCATCCATAGTAATTATAAGTATTGTTTAGTGACACACAGAGACATAAATGATGTACACATGGGTAAGATGTAAAATATATTTGTTTTTGTGAGTTGTTGTCAAAGAAGATTGAAAACCACTGGTTAATAATAGAGTACTGCAAGTACAAAACATTCAGTCCTCATTTTTGGAAACCTCAAGTTAAACTAACCAAAAAGATAAATTTCAGAGATGATTTATACTATGTAAAGAATGTGATTACGATGAATTTGGGGATGTCTAAATTTTTTTCTTATGTCTGTTGCTGAAACTCAAAAATCTGTCTTCACTTTTACTACCCAGTGTAGAAAATAAACTGTTTTCAATTAAAATCTACATGACTAGAACCTCATCGTTCCCTATCTTTACTGGCAGCTTTTAAGTTGCTTAGTTTTGAGAACTCATAATCAATATTGTGAAGTCAGAAAACTTCTACACACCCACTGTGTATAGAAATCCATTTCATCAGGCTAGGTCCAGGGAAGAAAGAGATGGCATATGCAGAGAGTTTAACAGGAGAGAGTGTAATGACACATCTCTTTACAAAAGGGCCCCTAGAGTCAACAAAACCAACCAAAGATAGTGAAGGACCCAGAGCCAGCCCTAGCTGAGAGCCTTTACTGCTTTCATGCCAAGAAGGGCAAGAGAAAGAAACAACGTTCTAGATCCCAGGTGGGGCTCAGAGCAGTGGGAGAGAAATCATGTGACCGGAGCTATCATGGTGGATCATGGCCTCTGCCAGAAACAAAGAGTCAGAGAGTGGGCTTTAAATTATTTCTGGTGCACATAACAAAAGATCCCATTAACAGTAGCTGAAGCCATATGGACATTTACTGCTTACTTAAAAATACATTGACAAGTGGTAGGCAGCTTAAGGATTGTCATCAAGATCTCAAGCCTTTTCCTGGATTTCTGCTCCACCCCAGTGTGTCAGCTTTTTGTGGCTTCGTGACTGTCATTGCATGGCAGCCAGATATAGTAGCTAAAACTCTAGACCTCTCATGCATATTCAGGGCATGAGGATAGAAGAGGGAATGGTGTCAGCAAGCTCTTGTCTTGCATCTATCCATTTTAAGGTATCTAAAGGTTTTCTGTAAGTCCTCAACCAACCTCCACTTAAGTTTCTTTAGTCAGAACTCTTACCTGCTCCCTCCAGTTGCAAAGGATGTTGGAAGGATGAGCATGTAACAAAAGTGAATGGGATACCTTAACTGGTCTAGACTAATCTCAATCTAGCCATAGGTGGGGCACTTTGGTTCCTGGTTATTGGGTAGTCAGCCAATGGTCTATGCCCATAGGAATTTTTTAGAAGAGCCTAAGAAAGAGAGCAGAGTGCCCTGATTGATCTCATAGACACAGCAGGTTCTAGATCATGATTCAAAGAAGAAAATAAAGTAGTAAGGTAGGAGGACACAAAATTGGCCAGATTCATTTCCACTCTATTGTGAATGCAGTCATCTTTTGCTTTCTCGAGATTAATCTTTTTCAGATCTCAGACTCCTTTTCTATAATTTAAAATTAACCTTAACATCTGTGTTCTCTGTCAGTTGGCACAGCGTTCAAGAAGGGAAAATAATGGTCCAGTGACTAAGAAAAACCTTGGAAGATGAAGTGGCCTTAGTGGCTGTCACTAAAATGCAAACATGGCTTTAAATAGAAAATCAGGAGGCTTGAAAGGCTCTTGACAGCCAAGGCTCTCAGGAAGCCCTTGAATGGCAGGAAGCAGAATTTTATAAGTGTGTGATAGGAGTTACTCCTCTTTTCTTTTTTTATTCATATGTCAAATAAGAAAAAGGAAATTTCTAAAGGAAGAAGACCAGACAGAAATCACAAGAATACAGAGGAGTTATAAGGATAGTGTGTTCAGGGGGAAAATGAAAAGTGAGAGAGGAAGTCCTAGATGCTGAGATTAGCCTTGCTCTTCCAGCTGCTGGGTCCCCCTTGGCAAGCACACTATTGGCAATGAATCTAACCTGAGTCTGAACCCCTCTGAGTCCTTGAGACTCAATTTCAAAGCCTGCAGGC
Source organism: Macroglossus sobrinus (assembly GCA_004027375.1). Taxonomy (NCBI): domain Eukaryota; kingdom Metazoa; phylum Chordata; class Mammalia; order Chiroptera; family Pteropodidae; genus Macroglossus; species Macroglossus sobrinus. The sequence continues at coordinate 226,677 of PVKZ01000346.1, read as the reverse complement.
CTCGTTAGCCGGTACGTGCACTTCACTTTTAGGAGAAGAAACAAAGCTAAGTGGCTCATAAACTCATGGGGTCTCTTCCTCAACTCGCTAGTAACTGACTAGTTGAAATTGTTTATTTTTATCAAGCTGTTGTGATTCTGGAAATGCAAAGCTTTGGCTGCTATGTTAGCCTGGGTTTTCTGAGATATAGAGATTTACTGGGAGATTAGCCGTGCAAGAGATTTATTAGAGGAAATGCCTGTGAAGGAAAATGAGAATGGAACTAGAGGAGACTGAGAGAGCTATCAGACTATAGTGCAGGTCTGACTGCTATGAAGAAGAAAAGAAACGGAAGGAAGGACTATAAAAAAAGGAACAGGAAAGAAGGAAAGAAGGAACAAGTTGTTTTAATATGTGTATACCACATGTGTTCAGGTATAACCTCACCTTAAAAATGAGTGACCTCCTGACTTACAGATCAGTTCATAGCTATGTAGATACAGATTTTTACAGTTGTTATAATTTTTTGTCTTTTTCCCTGTCTGTCTTCTCAGAAATAAAGGATACAAACAAAGGGACATGATTTAGTTCTGTTAGGCTACCATCTCAGATCTTCATTTCAAAGTTTATTTAGAGAAATATTTTCGTTTAATATGGACCCATCTCCTGTACAATGACTATTTTAATTATGTCATTTTCTTTCCTACAGGGAACTCCAACTATAGGCAGATTTTCATTAAGGCAAGAACTGTACTTTTCACATTGTAGTGGCTTGAAACTCCAGTAGGGCAAAGTTTCTCATCCTAAATTCATTGTCATTATATCAAGTTTTACTATCTCAGAAGTAGCTTACAGTAGAAAGCTTGAAAAGGTACATGCTAACCTTAACCCAGAACTAGAGAGACCATACAAATTATTTTAAAAGAACAAAATGAATATTATGTACCCAACTTCTGTACTGGTTTTTGTAACCTAAATCATTCCCAAAAGTAAGTGTTTAGGACATTATCCATTTGGGATCAGAAATAAAGCAACATCAGTAGCTTATCTACCAGAGGAACAGTAGGCTGATTGAAAACATCAAATTTAGGCATTTAATTTCCATAAAGAAAGTCTAGAACACACACATACTGAATCAGTTTTTCTGCCTTAATAATGAATGCCTCGAAGTCTCATTATATACAGAGTTTTGGAGCAAAACTTTGGATGGACTTTCCATAAAGTTATGATTTACAGAAACTCAAAAAAAAAAAGAAAAAAAGAAAATAGACATTTCACTTGAGCCTTTGGGAAGATGAGCTATGTTATTGATTTGACCTAAAGTTACAGGCATGCTATTTCTCGGAAACGTTCTGCCAGTAAGCCTGTTGGGAAGGTCATTTAATCTTGTTATAACATAATAATTTTCACAATACTAGGTGATTTGCCACACATGGAGGATTAATATTAGAAACTTCACAACCGTTTTTGGTTTCCTTGTAAGATACAGCCCCAAAAAGATAAAACTCTTTCTTGGCATTTTGAATTTTTAAAAATGTAAAAAATATTCCTTGGGTAGAAGCCAGAAATGTACAGTATAATGACTTTAAATTAATAGTACAGTGTCAGGTGGTGAATCTATCTGAGACGGTATTAACCGATGAGGGTGAGGATGAGGATGGGGATGGGAAGAATGCGAAGACCATCTTGAGGATTGTATTTGCTAACTGCTGGCTTCAGGTTTCTGAACCAGGATGTCTCTGAGGTTGGATAATTAGTGTTAACTCACTAGGTATTGTTATTGTTGTTTATTTTTTTAATTTTTAATAATATTATAAAACTTTTGGCTGTTTAAAGTAATTTCAACTCGAGCCATTTAATTAAAGATTTAGGAAGCTGTTTTTACTTCCCAGATTAAAGTCAAAAGTCTTCAGTCTATCCAGCATGAGAGGTAGCCCTTGAAGTCTCCCCTAGTATCAGTATAAGAATGAGTTCTAGACCTGCAGATCAAGCCTCATTTACTCACAAAACACATGGCATCATTTCCAAGTTGCTCTTCCAGAGGAGAAATTATTTCCTTTTACAGTTATTTCAGAAAGAAGTATTTCAGAGTCAAAATTAGTGTTGTGGCGTGATCAATTCTAAGACCCACGGAGCCAATTAAGGGGAATTATTAGCCTTTATTAGCCGGCCAGCAACTGATTCTCTACCACGCAGGGTTAAGGAGATCAGCCCCGAGGTTTTAGAGTGAGGCAGTTATAAAGCCTAGAACAAGCAAGCCGATCACAGAACCAGAAGTTGGCCATTGGCACAATACATCGCCTAGTACCACACCCTGGTTAACAAGTAGGTTACTAGCACAATACATTGCCTAGTACCACACCCTGGTTAACAAGTAGGTTACTAGCACAATACATCGCCTAGTACCACACCCTGGTTAGCAAGTAGATTACAGAAGCAGACATTGGCCATCTTCATATCTTATACAGTAACCTACTAAACCACAGCCAAGCAAGTAGGACAACTTCTGGTATCTAAAGATATTTCTTCCCTGTAGCTGACTTAGCTAGTTGGCTCACTTGAAAATTTTCCACCCTTAACTTTAGTACATAATATTCTCTATGACCGTGCCCTCTTGGCATTGCTTTTCCTCTGACTCCTCTCTAACTATCCTCCAGGGTCCACTTCAAGTCCTCATTTATTCACGTGGGTTTCCCAGTCTGTTCCAACTGTCAGTGACCATATCACTGACCTAATTAGTGTAACTCATCAGGCACCATTTTGGGAAGGCCCTCTAGTAATGCTTTGTTAATTCTGATTCATCATCATTGCCGTTTCACTGTGTGTGTGTGTGTGTGTGTGTGTGTGTGTGTGTGTGTGTGTGTGTGTGTGTTCTTTCCTATCTGGCATCTCCAATTCAGTTGTAATCTACTTGAGCACAGAAATTTGGCTTATACTTTTATTTTCACATCCCTTGCCTCTTATATTACCTAATCTATGTCTGATAGCTAATTAGATTTATAATGATAAATGTTTTTAAGCAATGAACGGACCAAGTAAATCTATATAGCTCTCTGTATCAAGCACCACTTTGGAAAGCTATGTAATTTGTAGAGCGTCATTTTCAAAAACAGGGAATATTACTTGTAAATTATTTTAGGTATTTGATTTTAATCTTATCTTGAAGACATAAAATTGCCTTAAAAACAGCTCCTTGAACCTATACAAAAATGGAGATGAATGAATGTGTGAGTGATGTACCTAAATGCCATGAAATGTGAAAATAGTTTTTTTAAAGATAACCTAATTTATTTTTCTTCTCTAATTAACCTTCATTAGGGGTAGGGAGTGAGGAAGAACTGCATATTTATTAGAGGTAAATATTCTTGATTCTGGGCTTATTAAAGTTAAGGACATGAAAAGGGCATATCTGGTTGGAAAATAAACGGCCATGGCAAAGTATAAATGGTCAGCCAAGTGCAAACTTTATAGGCCAAATAGAATTTTCACAAGTCTAATGACTTTTCAAAACTACTTGTATCCTGGCTCAAAAGGACGTTTTTCTTGCCGTCTGTTGTAAGCAGTTAGTAAGCTATGTTTGGGACCTGGACCAAATGCTGGTCTTTCATTTCTCAAATTATAGCTTAGTGATCCCAGCTCAGAAGTTCCTCCATACACAATTTAGAAAAATTAGCAGCATAAACATAGAATCAGAGCATAACTGTCTTGTTCCTTCCAGAAGAAAAATGTGAACTTTCTTCACATTGAGCATTTTTGATTACCTAACCCCAGATGTTGTGACACAGTTTTCACCAGAGTATTGCGGGACAGAAAGAAGCCCCTTTTTAAAAGCTTAATTTTCATTACTTGTTTGGAAGGTTTTCGGGGAGGCTTCCGTAAGAAATGCAAGGATTGTACCTGGTGTTTGAGAAATAGAAAAGAAAAAAAGAGAGGGAAACCCACCTAAGGAAATGTTTCTCAAACTTACAAGTGGATTTAAACCCCCCGGGGTAAACTTGGGGAAATGTGGATTCTTATTCTACAAGTCTGGAGTGGGCCTGAGATTTTGCATTTCTAACAGGCCCCCAGGTAATGTTGATGCTGCTGGCCCTCAGCCCAGCCTACTTTGAGTAGCAAGCTCTGTATGACATGGAGAACTTTTTTGTGTGTGTGTGCAAAGGACAAAAATAACTATTTTATAGTGATTAATACAAATAACTGTTATAATCCCAAGGAAATGAGGATTGAAAAATGCTGTCTTAAGACTCTTTTGAGTCATTCAGAAAGAATGGAAGGTGAACAGTAGCCACTTAACATATCAAATGTGGCAGGAGCATTTATTATTGCATTACTTTGTGTTTTGTTTCAGCTCCTATTCCAAAAGGCAGACAAGTATTCTTATTCTCTTGGCTCCAAGAGATTTGTAGCTCTAGACCTAGACTTATCTTCCTAAATTTGTTTGTTTATACATATTGGGGAGAGAGGTGAACATCTTGGAGTTAAGAAAAGTTTGGACTTAAGGAGAAGAAAGAGAAAGACAATGGATATTTGGGGGCAGGCAGGGAATGGGAGGGCAGTGGTAAATGTTTATCTCTGTGTAAGGTCTCTGAGACCCTCCCTTGACCCAGGAGTAGGAAAGAGAGCTATTTCCATAGGAAATAGCTGAAACTGAATATCCCATCAACTTGGCAAGAATTTGGGAGGCTTAGAGTCAGATTCGAATCAATTTTGGAGAAGTACAATAATGTGGCATTCTTTGATCCCTGATGACTTCGCAGGAAATTCATACCTGCTTCACATGAAATCTACACCTCTATGGTGCTCTTCGGGTTTTTAAACTCTACAGAAAAAAATGCTCAGGAGAAAATAAGGATATTTTTATGTACCTACACTGATGTGCAGTTGTTAACTGAAAAATGAGTAGAAAAGACATAAATAACTCACCATGTAAACTTGAACCTTTTTTAGTCATATGCATTCAGTATTATATAATGCTGTCACCTCTTACATTTATTTAAGTTAATACATTATGTATTCCTCCAGAAACTGTTACTGAATTCTATAGGTAAAATAAATTTAACTGTCAAATTCTGGTTATTTTCCGAATTCATTCTGTAGTTTTTTTATCATTATAATTTCATTTCTTTGCTTACTAAAGATTTTGGGTTTCTTTTAAAAAGTCACCAGCAAAATAGTTACAGGGATATAAAGTATAGCATGGGGTATATAGTCAATAATATTCTAATGATTACAGTGCCAGGCGGGTACTTGACTAATTAGAGGGATCACTTAGTAAATTATATAAATGTCTAATCACTATGCTGTACACCTGAAACTAAAATAATGTTGAATGTAAACTGTAATTGGAAATTTAAAAAAAAGGAATTTAAAAAGTTACCAGACAGATATTGCCTTGGGCATTTTTAACCAGACTGATAATGTTGAGATAAGGTAGCCATAGAATATATGGCTATGAGGGCAGGGATATTTGAGTGTTGTATGCTTAGTGCTTTGAGTTATGCCTGTCATATAGTAGGTGTAGTAAGTTATCAGTTATTACTTATCTATTTAATAAATATATAGAAATAGTTCTTTATTCTACTGTCATAAGTGCCTAATAAATTTACAGGTATTAGTAAAGATAGCCTCGGAAATATTGTAATTTATATCAAATATTTTATTGTGTTTTTCAATTTATGAACTTTTTGCTGAAGGCTTTTCAATCAGTGCAAAGAGGAAGAAAGTAAATGCTGCCTCGTGGCTAGTCTTGGGCCCTCAGAGTAGACTTGCTTTAAACTATACAGACTGAGCCTTTAATATGAAAACCAGATTATTCTATTAAGTGAAAGTGTCTGAAATTTTCTAGAACATCAGAGGAGCTCCAGCTCAAGAGGAGAATAGAATTTGACATAGCCCACTTTACAGGGAGGTGGGGGACATTTAATAGAAAGTTTTAATATTTTATTTTTATTTCTCAACAAGTTAAAACTTTTCAAAGCAAATGTTTGTGCTAATTTTTGGACCCTTCAGGGTATGAAGTTTCAGTTGATACAAATTTGGGATCATTTGTGTGTTTTATCACTCACTGGTCATGAGGGTGAGGGTGGTTCTGAAGAGGACATCTCTGTCCCCTCAAGGGAGGGAAGCGAGAAGGATGTGGCCCTCGGGAGACTTGGCAGGAGACGTGGAAAAGGAAACATTCACAGAGAAGTCAAGTCATGTGGAAAAAGCCTTATTTCGTCAAGGTCTTCTGAACAAGTAGGAACAATAGAGAATAATAGATATGATCTCAGTATTCTTAGAGGTCATTCCCAGGCCACTGCAAGAGCCCCCTTGGACTCACCAGTTCCTCAGGCGTGCAGCCAAAGAGCCTAGCTTCCTGAAACAGCCCTTTTGTCCTACCATGCTCTAGCTGAAGAGTCTTAGTGGCTCCCATTGCCAAATGCCTCAAGTCTGTGTTTTAAGTCCAGCTCCACATTAAATGTCTACCTTTTCCTCCATCTCCTCCCAGACACACCCCCTCAGCAATGCTCTTATAAGCCAGAATTTCCCCTTTATCGTTGCCCTGGGATATGTTATTTCCTTGACCTTCCCATCCATCTGCATCTTCCATTTTCTAAGACTTCAAAATCAATTGCAGTTCCTTCATGTCCTTTAACAGTTATCAAGTTAATCCTGATTGTGCTGCTCTCCTTCCTGGGCCTTTTGTGCATCATTGAGTTCTAAACATTCTAGCCCTTGGGAGCTTCTGGTAGCTTCTGGTCTGCTACTTTTGCTTCCTGACTAGACTATAACTTCTAAGCCCAGGAACCATGTATTCAACTAGTTTTTCTTAGCTTACAGAACTTAGCAAAGAGTTAAGCATAGGCATATAGACAGTGCTCACTGTAAATGTGTTGACTGAAATGATTATGTGTAATCTGTCATCTCACTATTTTTCATTATCAAGAAATAGGTTTAGGAAAGAAGACATTTTTAGACCATTATGAATAAAAATAGATATTATGGTTAAACTCAAGAATTAGAAGATAAAACTGCACTCTAGAAGTAGAAGAACTTTAAAATAAACATATACTTAGTGGGTTTTAATTAAAGAAAGGTATATGTCTATAAATTTTAATATTTATAAAATATACTGTAAGAAAGTATTCAAAGAGGGAGAATGTAAATTATTTACTAGAAGCTTTGGATAGAGTCTAACTATTGTAAATAAGTACTGCAAATAGTCCACATTCCAGTGTGACCTCAAGAATTTTTTTGAACATCTCTATCCCATAATACTGTTAGGCTACTTGTTTGTAGCATACATTCACATCACATTTTCCTGGTATGAGAGATCAGCCTAAATGATAGTAACTGCATACAAGTAGTTTGCATTCCATGTTCCTCCTCAGCCATCTTTTCAAGAAAAATTACTGGTGGAGAACTTCAGTGCCCAGTTCAAGAGGTGGGGGGAAAAGTTCAAAAATTGTCAGAATGGAACCAATTATCAGGGAAGGTTTCATGAAGGAGGGGTGTTCTCCTTTGCTTAGGTAGGGAAGGGTCAGTTCTCAGCAGGAAGAGAATAGAGAGAAAAAGCTTAAGGAGACAAAAAAGAGAGGCTGAGGATCATAAGGACACTGTCTTTTCTGAAGCATGTGTTTATAGTAACAAGTTGTGGGAAAGAAGTTGGAGGAGTAAAGCAATGCTTTCTGAAGGAATGATGTGAATGTTGGGCTGAAGAATTTGGATTTAATTCAGTAATCCAGTAAGGTGCCATTTGAGTTCATAAGCAGGAGTGTGGCCAAATGAAGAAGGTGTTTAAGAAGATTAATCCAGCAGGACTACCAAGAATGGACTAGAATCCCCACTGAGGACAGAGTAAGCCATGGATGAAGAAAAGAGGCCTCATTAGGGAAATGTTAAATGGGAATAAGGGGAAAGGAAGAGCCTAATTAACACTTCAAGGGAAGCAACAAATAATTATATGTTCTGACAATGAGTAGGAAAAGGAGGAGCATAGACAGTCAAAAAATTTAAGTCTTAAAGTCCAAGAAAATAGTGATAATGCTAGGGATAGGGAAATGATATTAGCTATTCTTATTTAGATTGCCAACTATTTTTATTCAGACTCTGCCTGCTTTCACACACTTTTATTCCCAGCTAAGACAGTCAGTAATCTTTCATTTGTTGCTCATTTTAAGGACTTGTTATAGCTTTTCAGGGTTTAAACTTTAGAAGAGGATAGCAATAATCCTCCATCTGGTTGTACCTACTCATAGAGCTGGGATTGGGTCCACTCCCCTCAAGGCACATGAGCTACTTGAAGAGGAGTAGCTACCTAAACAAAATCTTGATTTTGTGAGGAAAGAGGAAGAGGGAAGGCAATCTTGATAGTCTGTTTACTATATAAAGGGTCTTGATAGCCATTGTCGGGAGTTTGGATTTTACTCTGATTACATGGGAAGCGTTGGAAAATTGTAGACAGTGAAGTAACATGGTTTGATTTATGCTTTAAAAGATACTGTATTTAATGTTTCAATTTAATTGAAGGGGGACAAAAGTGGAAGTGGAAAATTAGTTAGGAAGCTATTTGATAGTCCAGGCAAGAGGTGTTGATAGCTTGGGCTATAAAAATAGCAAAGGAGGTGGACAGAGGTGAGTTGAGAACTGACATAACTTGTAGATAGGTTACAGGAGGGGTTATAAGTTAGGAAAAGTGAAGAAATAAAGATGACCTACAGGTTTTGGGCTTAAGTACCAGAGTAGATGGTGAAAAAATTTACAGAAATAGTGAAGAGTTGAGAAGGAGCAAGTTTCATCAGAGATTATTCAAGAGTTCTGTTTTAGGATTGAGATACCTGTTGGATATTTAGTGATGATGCCAAGGAGACTGAGTAGTGTTGAGTTCAATGGAGAGACTCAAGCTGAAGGTAGAACCACCTGGATATCGAAGACATTTAAAACTTGATGAGATTCCCCTTGCAAGGGAAAAAAGTGCAGGTCGGGGGTGGGGTGGGGGATTGGGGATGGGAAGAGTCTATGACACTACAGTGTTTAGGGGTCAAGCGAAGGAAGAGAAACCAAGAAAGGAGACCAACAAAAAACAGCCAGTGAAGTAAAAGGGAAACCAGGCAACTTGGACATCATGGAAGCTAGGCAGAGCATATCTTTAAAAGCAATCATCTAGTGGGTCAAATGTATCTGAAAAGGGGAGTAATATAAGGAATGAGAAGAGACCATTGGATTTGGAAAAAAAAAAAGGAAGAACAATTTTAGTGGATGGGGAGGATTAAAAGCAGAGCTGAAGTAGATTCAGAAAAGAAACCATGAACTGGAATCAGTCATTGAAGATCTTAAAAGATCCAGGAATAGGAGAGAAGATTCTGAGAGCACAACTCCTAAATACCCCCAAAGAAACTACACTTTCCAGATGAGTTTTTCATTTTTATTTTTTATGTTATTTCTTAGAAAGAGAAATGTCCTATGTATCAGAACCTATTTATATTTGAAATTATGTCAGTGGCCCAACAATTTCTGGCTTCTGTAGATCTCTTTACCCTATATGCTTCTTTGATTAAAAAGAAACTAAGCAATTAAGAGTTTCCAATTTAAGGCAGGAGGCTAATAGCAGACAAGACTCAGCTGGGATTTAAATGTTCATACATATTATTTTGGTTGCTCTTCAGTTTACTTACTGCTGCTAGGAAATTTATTAAATATAAATACATATGTATAAATTAAGATAAATTAAATATAAAATAAATTTAAAAATATAAATTATATACATGTGCATATATATATATGTACATATATATATATATATATATATATATATATGTATTTTCTGCAAATACAAAATTTGAACTTTATAAAGTCCCATATCTTCCTTTGCCCCATCTACCCAAAGATGTCCTCAGCCTTTTAAACTTACATCAACCAGAAAGTAGAGCAGGGCAGAAGTTGTATGGGAGTCCTGTCTCTCTCCCTCCCCCTCACCTTCTGGCCTCAGCACAATAAAAACTCTGTTTGGAACTTGGCTAGCTGCTGCTTTTCCCACATTCGATCAGGGAACACTTAAAGCCATACAGTGTCCTTGTCCCGCCAGAAAGCCTATGGGCAGGGTGCCCCTTCAAGCTGACACAAAGACACACTGTGCCAGGCATCTACAACCAGAGCAGTGGCCACATATGGATTATCAATAAGGCTTTTGATTTTTTTTTTAAGTCATATCATCATCACATTAAACATAATTCAAGCCAGGAAACAAAACTTAAATTCTAGGCTTTAAGCCTTTGCTTGCCCTATAGCTACAAAAAAATGTAGCTACTTTTCAGTTTAAACATAGTCCTTCCAGAAAAATGTCATAAAAAATTCTTTTCACACCCAGTATAATTTTCCACTTTAAACTGATGTTGTGTGATTTGATTGACTGTTTTGACTCTAATTTTAATTGTTCATTTTGGAAACTCTAATGTTAGATTTAGAGTTAAGATTCAGCACCCATAAAGTTTGCTTCTTACTGGAGCCAAAAACTACAGAAGGCACAACGAAAAAGACAAAGTTTTAAAAAAAATAAGTATCAGATATCTTGCTGCCAAGGTATGTGTCTATGGTGGATTGTCACCTTATCCATCTCCATTCACTTTTTGGTAGAGCTTTTATTTTCTATTGCAAAATAATTTTGGGCCTGGTCTCATGTTAGCCACAAGGCAGAGTTTCAACAATTTCCAAAACTGGCCTTCAGAAAATGAACCTAAAAATTTCAATTCAGGTATCTGAGAGAAGCTATGTCAAAGTTTTATTTTTTTTCTTTTATTATATATGGATATGACAAATATATCTGTAAAATGTGCGTGAGCTTCCACTACTCTCTGTTAACTAATAAAACTATAACCTGATAGAAGCTAATCAAAAGGAGAGGTGATTAGTATCAAATGCCAGATTAGCCAAAATACTACAAATATTTATTGAAGTGCTACTGTGTGCAGGGTTGGAAAGGATAAAATATGGTTCCTACTTTCAGGAGACTTGTATGTAACCTAATTGAGAGAGAAAGCATATAAACACATGCAAACCAAACAGTGCAAGATACAGCATAGGACATAAGTAACTACTGGATGAGAAATCATAAACACTATGTGCCAAACATTCTGTTAAGTACTTTATGTACATTATTTTTATTTTCTGAACTGTTATTTCCACTCTATAAATGGGAATTAACCTCTGATCTTCTCCCCATTCTGGAGAAAGCAAAGGGAATGATATAAGGTGAGCAGAGACCTAGAATCAGGAATGTGGCAGATGGCTAGCAGATGCATTGGTCTGGGGCTAAGGATCCATTTAGGGAAATAGAGAGCAATGAACCTTGGGACTTGTGTTACTCTGTTCACCACCATATTCCAATGTCTAGCATAGTGCCTTGCACATAATAGGTACTCGATAAATATGTCTTGAACAAACAAATGGCTCTCTGTTTTTTCTATACCCTAGACCAAGTACAGTGGGATAAAGATAATTAGTGAATTAAGACCATACACCAAATGGTCTCAGGACCCAATGACAGTACTTCCCAGTTCCCAACTATTACAGTAAAGGACTCAAGCGGGAAACACACACCACAATGGGATAGGTCTGACAGCAATAGCAGCTGCAACTCATTAGGGTTCCTTTTATGGAACCTGACATGGTAAACAATCTACAATTCCTTACCTTGGCCTGCAAGACCGTGAAAGCTCTGGCCCAGGCACCTCTGCAATCTCAAATCCTCTTCCTGCCCCTCCCTCTGCCTCCTTGTTGTTCTTCAAACCCATCTTAGAGCCTATATTTTTCCATGTTGCTTTCCAGTCTGTTATACACATTCTCCCCAAGTCTTGCTGCCCTACTCTGCTACCTGGCATTATCAATTTGCTTACCTGTTTACTGTCTCCCTCCAACACACACACACACACACACATGCACGCACGCATGCACACACATGCACGCACACCAGACCGTGAGCCCAGAAAGGCAGAAGCTCATCTGCTCTCTTCATCACTGTATCCCCAGTATCTAGGACAGCCCCTGGCACATCATAAATGCTCCCATACTGCGATTCTGACTGAAGACCACTTTCTCTAGCTCTCAAATACTTACTTACAAATAGAACAGGATTTTGTTCAAGAAATATTACATGGAAATTGATGAGGGGAGCTTGGAAATGTGAGGCACAGTGGCAGGTGCCCAGACCAACCTGTTTATAAAAGATGCCTTTGCCCAGAGAGGGGAAAACACACCTTAAAATCTCTGGCAAAGTGAATGATTTCTTAGGACACTTTTAACATGTTATGTGTCTGAAACACTGCTTGGTCTCAACACGAAGCTTCATGAATTTGCCAAAGCAACCAATTTGCAGGATTTGAGAGTCGCTACTACCAGTCTCAGCCTAGTAAACAGGTAACAAGTATCGTACATCTTGATATCAACAGACTGACTCACTTCTGTAACCACAGCCAGGCAAATGCATCCATCCAGGTGACAGGAAGGGAGGTGAAGAAAGTAAGTAAACAATCCTATATTTGTTACTTCTTTTCCCTGCCGAACACTTTTAAGGGACTAACTACCATGAAAATGATTTAAAATACACTGACTTTACCTCAAATTTGAGTATTCATGGTCCAAGAACAATTGCCATAGGCACTAATGATGTGCTTTAGAATCTTATTTGGTGCTAATTGAGACTCCAGAGGCCACAAAATGTCTGATAAATTTAAAATAATAAAATAAGGAAAGTCATCATGCCGCTCAGCGATTCTTGAAAGACTTTCCAGTGACATATTTAGTAATTTCATGCCCATGTGTTAAGCATTCACTTTATTGAAGGAACTGTGGTAACGCTATGGGGAATCAAAAGGAGAATGAGACATGGTCCTTGACTTCAGACTTCATGTTTATCATCCATTGGGTAAATCAGATACTAGGCAGGGAATAAGAAGTGCCATGGTTCAGGCCTTTAAAAAACAGTGTTGTGAAAGCACAGAGGATGAAAAGATGGATTTCAACTGGGAGAAAATAAAAAATGTTTCGTGGAGGAGACACTCAAACTGAAAAGGTGGATGGAATTTTCACAGGCTTAGACGGCAGACAGCCTTGATTTGTAGCATTTGCCAACTTTTATGCTGTAAATATTCCCACTATGGCTGATTTCAAGTTAATGACGTGGTATCACCAAACACAGAGTTGGGAAGAGGTGCCAGCTCCAGCACACCATCTATGAGTCACCCTCTGGGCTAGGACTGTTAAATCAGTCTGACTCTTATTTTTTTAAAGAGTGAATTCACAGGTATTAAAAACATCTAAGACAACATTATAAGGGAAAAGACCCTTATGCCCTTCTCCTCACACCTCAGTCTCACTCTCTCAATATTCTCTTTGTCTATCCTTCTGCTCTCGGTCCTATGCCCCTGACTGGCCTACCTAGTGTTGCTCTTGGCCCAGTGCCAGCTATGATTCTGGTTGCTCCTCTTAACATGGCTGTGATTACATGGCACAGAGGGCTGGCCTAGCGCCCATTGCCTGGTGTTGACACCTCTGCTGTTCTCCATAATGAAAGGCAGCCTTCGGGGCAGCTAGCGAGGCAGTTTTCACCGTTCTTGTAGCAATTGGAAGGGAAAGCTGGAGTTATTGCTGGGAACCTTTGCCAAAGGAAGATGCAGACCAGTTGAGACCCATCATTTATACAAACTTCTTTTAGTACTTCTTTAAAAAAGAAAAAAAGAGAAAAAACCTCACTATCAACGTGTTCTTCTTACATCACTGTACCTTTAACTGGTCTTAACATCCAAAGGGCTACGTTTGCAAAGCCAGGCCCTGGTATCTGTCTTTAATTGCAAGCAGATGTCCTTGGTACATGCATAAGCTTGTGTCAGAAGGGTGTTTTTTTAAAAAAAAAAAAAGAGAGAGAGAGAGAGAGAGAGAGAGAGAGAGAGAGAGAGAGCACTGCCAGACAAACAAGAAAGGAATATGTGAAGCTTAAAATTAATAGGAAACTTTCACATTTGTGCCGCTAAACCAGAGGTAGACCTGTGAGGAAAGGTGATGATCCCTCACAGCACATTGATTCTTCCTGAGGCCAGTTGCTCCCCAAACACATTTACAACAAAATCTGGCTGCTGCAGATTTATTTCACCATGTGCTGCTTTTTGTGATGCCAATTCCTCTTCCAAAACTTCTGTATGTTGTTGGTAAAGCAGCTTTCTTCTTCTTCTTTTTTTTTTTTTTTAAGCACTGAAAGGTGTTGAGAACCACCAACATCATTTCATGGTTCCTTTTGTTTGTTTGTTTAAATTATCTTGCATAATGTGCTCTATGAGTCGCTGTTGAAATATAGAAGAAACATGGAGATCTGGGGAGGTGATGCTATCAGTTTGAAAGGCACAAAGATTTCCTGTTCAGATTAGACAAGCTTCCTTAGAGCTGCCAAAAGTCGTAATGTGTTCACTTTAGTTCAGGAGAAACCGTGGTTGGGAATTCAATCCAGTGAGCCACAAAAGAAAGGAAATTCCAGCTTAGAGTTGTCACTGCACTGGGGCCCAAGACTAGGTGTGCCAAAGGGTAGCCATGACCAAGAAGACTATTGCAATCTAACAACACTCAGTGTCAAAGCAAAAGGAGGACACCTGGCTGCCAGGTTGTCATGAGTTTTTCCCGATTCCTCGTGAACTGACCCCTGATGAGTGTATCTGCCCAAAGCCTCAGCAACCCAGTCCCATCAGTGTATTCAAATAAATCATCCCATGCTCTAGAGAGTGCCTCCTGATGAGCGCCAGCTGTGGGCACATCGTGGAGAAGCTCACGCAGTGGCACTCTGCTGTGGAGCTCTGCTGGCTCACAGTGACTCTGACTTGAGCTAGAATGTGTAGTGAAGAGTTTCCCAACCGTGTCCTGTCGTAAGAATTGCAAGTGACTGAGGCCATGAAGATGTAGATTCTGTAGATCTTGGATGGGGCCTTGGGATCTGTATGTGTGACAGATGCCATAGTAGATCTCGATGGTCAGGCAAGTGTGGGAAGCAGTAGGGTGGGAGTCGAAACCTGACGCCGATTCAGATCTGGCCTCTGCGTGTAATTGTGAGGTGGCCTTAGAAAAGTTAGTTAACTTGTTTAAGCCTCGGATCCCTCAACCGTAAAATATAACTAATAATGATACCCACTTCAGTGTGTTTTTGTGAGGGTAAAATGGGAAAATCCATAAAATGTGCTTAGTATCATGCCTGGTGCATTTTAAGCACACAATAAATGTGAGATGTAAACACCTCACATGCTTTTGCCATTAGCCAGCTCCTTCCAAGGCAGCAGGATGCTCCTGGGCATGGCATGTGACCAGACAGTGAGCTTGAAGTTGAGCCTTATTGCAGGGGTGGGCTGAAGACAGATAAGTACTTTAAACTGAATAAATACTCTTCAGTGATGAAGGATAGAAAGGCTAACGTGGATCTGGAAAGAGCTTTAGAGGTTGAAATCTGAGCAGGGAAAATTTCTGGAATATGGTCAAAGATAAACAGACTTTAAAAAAATAGGAAAAGTAGTCAAGTGAACTTGCAATATCCAAGGAGAGACACAATCTTCTGAGAAGAAACTATTTTTATTTGATTCTTTTCTAGCCCCAAAGCCAATGTTTAAAGCATTTGAAATTCATTTTTATCTGCCTCATTTATTTAGCAAACTTTAATATTCTACTAGGTGTCATGCCCTGTGCTCCTAAGAGATGTTACAAAGATGAAAGCCTCAGTGCCCACCTTAAGGAACTCACAGTGTGTCCCAAGGCACAGGCAAATAAGCAATTACAAAGGCTGTAAAAGCAGCCTTGGGGCTGCTGGGTGGAAGACTGCTAACCTGCCTGAAGAGGAAGGAAAACTTCTTGGAGGAAGTTTTTTCCCTAGCTTTGTTGAGATAAAATTGACATAAAACATTACATGAGTTTAAAGTGTAATGATTTGATATATGTATATATTGCAAAATTATTACTACAGAGGAAGTCTTAAAATAGAGATATGATGACAGTTAAAACATCATCATTATCATAACCATAAGCTAACAGTGATAACAATAGCTGACATTAACCAATGCTTCTTTCATGGCAATTGCCACGTGTGGCATCTTTATGTTATTTCCTGTCATTATGTGAAGCGGTCGACATGCAGAAGTCACCTTCCCAGGAAGCTTGTCCAAACGTGTTAAGGACCACTCCATTGCTGGACCCCTCTTTCCCTTATAGATCCGTGCCCAGAAGCTGTGGGCTTGCTGAGGTCAGGGGCTACAGCTAACCCATTTTATAATCCCAGCATTTAAAATCCCCTCTAAAATTTATTAGAGTTGTGATTCTTTGCTTATTATCACCCTTTATTTGTTTTTTTCCTCATTGCTCACCATTTCTAGACATTAAGGACAGTTTTGACACTAAAACTGACAACTGAGCGTGACACCACCATTTGCTAAGATGGCACAATTTTGTTCATTAGGCTTTACTTTTATAGCCAGCACTCTCTCAGCACTGGCATAAATCTGCAGTCCTTCCCTAGATTTGTTCCTTTTATGTCTTGATTCATCACATATTGTGGAGGGTGTTAGCTGAGTAAGAATTTTTGCCTCATGA
This sequence comes from Macroglossus sobrinus, assembly GCA_004027375.1. NCBI lineage: Eukaryota > Metazoa > Chordata > Mammalia > Chiroptera > Pteropodidae > Macroglossus > Macroglossus sobrinus. The sequence goes on along the minus strand of PVKZ01000346.1, from coordinate 210,108 downwards.
AAATGTTACCAAATACTGACACCATGGAGAGGAAAGAACCAGATGTCTGTCTGCAAGGAAAGCAGAATCCTGGGTCGTGAGGAGTCAGAACTGGCCAGCGTTCCCCAAGCCATGCCAGGCCCGAGGTTTGGCTCTGTGCTTGCTTTTGGGGCCTCCTTGCTGGCCCCCACATTCCATTTCAGCCATCATTCTGGACAAATTTCTCAACTATACTGATCTGACCCTGGAAACTGGTGTCTGTTAGTTTTCTCAGTTTCAGACTGAAAATTGAGATAAACTTGCTGGATAATTTTGACCAAAATAACACATATAATTGTGTGCCATCCCATGATTGACTTAATTTTCCTCTTCCTTTGAGCTATCGAAACTTTCTCAAAGCATACATAGTTGTCAGTGATACAGGTCATTCACGGTAGGAAGTTATATAAACTTGCCGAGCGTTGACCAAAAATATTTTATGTTTTAGTGCCCAGCTTAGGGCAAGGGGTAATAAAATAGTATTCTCTGGTTTTAGCAAAAAATTGGGGTTGGGAATGAGTTTCAGATAATGGTCATAATAAAGACTTAGGATATCAAGGCAATACGTAGACTTGACAAGATTGTCATATAATGCAGTTTTCCTTTCTGGTCATGTTAAAATCAATGTGTAGTATATTATCTTTTTGTTGTCATGTGTTATTACATTTGGGAGTAAATGAACTTATATCGATGAGGTAAATAGTAAAATTTAGAGAGAGAATAAAAAGAAACACTTTCAAAACTGAGTCATATAGAATCTAAAATATTAATTCACCAAAGCCCACAAAGCTTAACTTTACTTGGAAAAATAGTCTCATTTATGTGCCCGGACTGAATAAACGCACAGAGGTGAAAATTCTGTAGCATTTATCGAGAGGATCTTAACTTCATCTATTAGGTTCTGTGTTATGAACTCCAGACCCAGAGGCTGCTTCCTACCATCTATCTAGGTTGGAGGAGTTGTGAAAAGCACACTGAGAAGTGGATCAAGGCAGGTGGACAGGATTCTCCCAACTCTGAAATTCTGGGAGGTGGGATTGAGTTCATCACTGCCTGTGAATATTCATTTTCTTCCTCTTTCTTTTTTCATATTAGAGAAAGATTTCTTAGCATTGTTACTGTGGGTTTCTGCTGACACCAAAAGCAGCAGTCATTTCACTTTCGTGAGGTAATGCTCTGTGTTCGTTGTGGGCCTGGACCATGTTGCCTCTCTAAGAATAAGCCAGAGATAACATGATCTGGTGTGGGGAATCCTGGACAAACCCCCTTCTCCACCAGGCCTGATAACAGTTGCAAAGTTTTGTAGCTGAGATGTTTATAGAGCAACCCAGTTCAGCCGTTCAATGACAACCAAACTGATCATTTTCCATTTTCCTGTTTTTAGTGCAACCTAATACTAGTATCAATAAAATTATAACTGCTTTTATAATAGATGACTCATTGCCCATCTCACATCGTAAAAAAAAAAAAAATATATATATATATATATATATATATATATATATATATATATATATATATATGTTCCTTTTTCACAAGCGATATTTAAGTTTGGACTCAAATAATATAGGAATACTTTTTTGTTCCTGACTATGTCTAGGCATGAGACCAAAGGTGACTGAGACCAGAAGCTTTCCATTTGCCCTGATATTTATGAGTTGTTTTTAGAGGGTAGGCTCAATTTTAATTTTGAAAAGAAAGAGAGAAAAAGAGAGAGAGACTGACAGACAGACAGACAGAGACAGAGACAGAGAGAAAGAAAGAAAGAAAAGAAAGAAGTAGGGTGTTGTTATAAGGTTGAGCCAACTCATCTTTTGTCATTTGAAAGTGAGATTGTAACAGGGTCATGTCAGACCATTTTTATAGGGATGATTCATGTTTTTTTCTCTTTCTGTTCCAGCCACACCAGCTATCCTTGACAAAGCATCCCAGAGTCTACAAAGAGTTAACCCAGGCCTAGGGACAAGTAAGAATTTTATTCCTATTTCTGCCTTCAGTGATATTGCCCATGCTTTACTCTAATTTAAGCTACCATCCTCTCTTTGTTTTATTTGGGATATGGTAACTAGATGAATGACTGGTTGGAATTACACAGGCAAACAGAAAGGTTTTTTTCAGAATTTCTTTTTCAACCTCTCTGCAAGGCTGTTTGTTTATTTCTCTAATTTGCTTATCCTTGGAATTTAAGTAAGGCCAAATTAATGAGAATGAGAAAAAAAAAGATGAAATAATTTATTGTGGATTAAGTATAATTAGTTTATTATATTTTGGAACCTGCCTCTTTTTACAAATCATTGCTATTTTGAGATCTTTCTTTACTTAGTGATCACATGGACAGTTAAACTTTTCCCTTCAAACAAAAAGCTCTAAAATTCTGTTTGCCATCATGCGAGCGATCTCTTTTTCTTAAAATGCTTTTGCATATCACCTCCTTATCCTCTGTCAATCTCGTTTTTCTCCCCAAAACTGAATTCAAACATCAGCTCTGTGGGGAAGTTTCTCCAAACCCTCCAGGCCTGGAGGCTTGCTTGGCCTCTGTGCTTCCATGCAACTCTGTCCCCTGGTCCATGGCGGCGTTTTCCCTCACAACATGTCATTGTATTTGTTAGTACCGTGTATCTGTGTGGCTACATGAGTTAATTAATTATGTTGAGCTTTAAGGCAAAGCTCACCTTTTATGCTTCTAAATTTCTCACATGTCCTAAAAAAAACCCATCCTGATCACATAGTAGGTAATTTAAACTTCTAGGGATGGATTTTTTTCATCAGTTGAAGTACATGCCAGAGTCCATATTGTATGGTAAAGGAAGAGAAGACAGTGTACCTAACTGAGTTGAAGCCATTGCTGTTTCATTGGTAATTCTGGTGTTGTGAAACCATAATTGGGATTTTACGACTAAACTGCAGAGTAAATTTCTAATATATTGTAAACATCATTTCCTTGGATGTGACTCCAAGGGATGCTTAGTACTGTTTTTAACAAATGCCTTCCACTTGTCAGTTGTGCCAGACCACAAACTCTTTAAAAACCCTCCTGTTTTAGAGCATCTGACAAGTTAATCTGCCTCCTAATTAGTGTGAAGGGTTGAAAGGGGTGGCTATTTGGTTATGTTTGGATTAGTCCAGCTAGTATATTCCAAATTCTTTACTCAGTAGACAATGTGACTTATTGTTATTTTCTGTAAGGAAATGAGAAGGAATCAGTGAAGAATGTTTTATTAATGGTGCACGCTTCCTCCATCACACATTGAAACCCTCCCAACACACAAACATAATACACTACCCTTTAGTTTCCCCCAAAGCAATAGCATAGTTTTCCTAAGCCATTTCCTAAGTCATGAGGTCTGAGGAGCCCAAGCAGTGAGCCTTCTTGAACTACAACCTATGGATATAGCAAATGTGTTGAAGAAATTCCTGCCATTCGTGTGGCATATATTAGGAAGCAAGAATACTAGCTAGTTGTCCTATATCTATGGTATGTCATACAGACATTCACCTCCCCACACAAGGAAGAATCCTATCCTTATCAGGCTACCTGCTCTGTGTCCCAGGACTGACTGGATAAAGTAACCCATGTCAATTGATGAGTCTATCAATGGGCACCTCCCATGGTGCACGTGCTTGGACACATGGCTGCCCTCATCATTTGACCACTTCATTGAGATGTGATAGACCCTAGTGTTCACATCACCTCCTTATGTGTCACTGTGTACACTGTCACTGTATCACAGAGTACAGTCTTAAGAAATACTTTTGAGAAAGAAAGAGCCACATGGGTAGCAGCATACTCCACCCATGCAAAAGCATAAATATGAGCAAAACCACATTCAAGATATAAAGGATATTGAAGGAGTTCACAGTTTAAAGAGATATACAGACATCTTGGTTATACTTTAAAGAAGTAATGGTACAAACTTACCACAAAGAAAGCTCTTTTTTGTTGCTGGGGAGAGTAAAGAGGATGGTTAGAATCTTCTAGAGAAAAGCAAGACATTTTCTTATTCCTGAAGAAGGCAGACATCTCAGGATGCTGTGTTTCCACATTTTTATGTTTTCCAATAATTTTATCTCTTCGTCATAGTTGATCATTGGCAGAGAATTTGATGATTATTTGAACCAAATACATGACTCATTAAATATGTATATATAGAAAAAATTTTAGATGATTGCATATCTCTCTGTTAGGGATTTTTCTTCTCATTTTTAAGTCATTCCTTTTCACTGAATTTATTGCATATTGCTATGAAGTGTAATTTTGTGATCAATGGCATTCCACCTCAAAACAGAATGAATATCTAACTGGACAAAAATATCAAAGTTTCTTTGGCTGGGTTTGGAGCATAAATTAGTGAAAGATTTTATGAAAACAGACATTCTGAACATAAACATCAGGTAAAGGTAAAGTTGAGTGTTGAAAGGATTCCAAAAGGCATCATATCAGGTTGGCATGGCAACTGTAAATTTTTATAAGTTCACAAACAACTTCCTCCCAATTTTTCAATTAAAAAAAAGCACACACTTTGATGAGACAGAAATGTAATGTAGTAAACATCACCTTGCTTGATTCAGGTCCCTGTTGTACATTATTAGCCTCCTAATTTTTCTTTCCTACCTTCTATTTTTCCCTCTTCCAAGCCATGATACTCTCTGCCTCCACATTCATTCTTCCTGCCTACCTCTGATTCAGTGATTCTTCTGCCTGATCATCTTCAGTAGCTTCCTGACACTTTCTAAATTGCGAATAAACTCATCTTGCTGACATTTAAGAAAGTCTACAACATGGATACTATATGCTTATCTCCTTTGGGTACTACGTGTACCCATGTTTATGTCCCCTGTGTTCCTGCTTTGTTATGTTCATTTGTAATGACTCCTCTGTCAGAAATTTCCTCTTTTTATCTCCCCATCAGAAAACCTCCTTCCTTTTATCTTGAAAGTATATTTCAAATATCACTTTATCCACAAAGAGAATGAATATTTTCCAGTTCCCCGAAGAGAATGCATAGCTCTACCTTGGAATTTCCCTAGCCCTTTCTCCCTCCCAAGGAGAGAGAATCTAGAGCACAATATTTGAAGAACTCAGCCTCTGGAGCAACACAGCGTTGGTTTACATCCCGGTTCTACTGTGTACCTCCTGCAAGATCTTAACTGAGTTCCATAACTTCTCTGTACCTTGATTCTGTTCTGTTTTGCTTTTTATCTCTAAAATAGAGGCGTTAATAGGATCTACCTCATAAAGTTGTCGTGAGAATGACAAGTGTTGATATATTTAGAGTAATTATAACATCTGGATTAGAATTGAATATACTTCTTATACTTGACTCTATTTTGGACCTTAATATCATTATATTATTTGTTTTATCCTACTGAAGAATTCTCTGTGTTTTCTATTCTTTCTTAAGAGACTGTGCTATCTTTAAGGATAGGGGCTATATCTTCTACATTCTCGTATCCAACAGTAACTGGTAAGTACCTGGCACATGCCAAGTGCTGAGTGCTTAATGAATACTCATTGAATTTTACATGCACACCATTAAAAGTACAAAAAAAAGTGGAAATCAGGTTTCCTCCAATATTTTAATCACTCTTTGGCTACCACAGAGTACATCCATGCTCTTCAGCCACCCTTAATGAAAAGAGAGGAATAAAGATAAAAAGGAAGAAAAATTTCTCTCGCCCATTACTATAAACGGTCTTTCCCAAAAGCTTCCCACAGAACCTTAACTTCAGGTCATGGGACTAGTGTCATGGTCTAGCCTTGGAGTATGTCACAAGACATCTCTATGTCATCACTGTGGTCCCGTTGTCACTTTAGCTGCCAAGGGAATAGTAGCCCCTCTCTTGCCTGTGACCCATAGCTAACCTCATAAGAGCTGAATGACCCCCTCAGCTTTAAGCATTCTTTTTCACCAGATATTTTCAACCTTAAGGACTTTTTAGATGACAATACAGCTAAAATAAGCACAATGTAAGAAAAATGAGTCTGTGTGGGGATGGTATCTTAGAGACAATGTGCAGTATTTATTTGTTACAAAGAACTTGAGCTTTGACATGCATTAATGAGCAGCGCTGACATTGGGTTCTGACATTAAAGCTGACATTGAATTCTTGACAGTCTACTGTTTATAAACTATTTAGCAAATAATTCAGTAAGTAATCACAGATTATTATGATCCCTTTTAAAGAAACAGTGTTTATGTTGGCTCTCTCTGGTACCCAAACTAGTGGTAGCCCTTTCTGACTCATACACAGCTCTAATCTCCAGATGATGCCAAGCATTCTACAGATACTGTTTATCCCCCTTCTTTTTTGCTTCTCTGAAATAGGAGGAAGGCAGATAGACTTACGCACTTTCTACAAGAAGAAACAGAGGTTCAGAGAAAATAGCTTTTCTGAGTCAACAGACTAAAAAGAGAATGGAGAAAGTACCTACCTGTCAGTACAATGCTTACAAAGTAAAGTGCAGATAATGAGTACTATTGATAATTTAAACAACCCTGTTCAATTATCTCAAAATATAGATTTGACAGTAACTTTTTTCCAGCCTGAAATATTCAGAAAATATCTGCCAAGTTTTTTAGTATTAGTGCTTTATTATATACTACCTTGCTTTCACATGTAATTATTAGGAGATAAGGATTCTTTGCAAGATAAATATTAGGTCAGGAGATATTTACCGCTTAGTTTACCAGAGACGTGTTCTCTGTGCTTATGCTTAGGCCAGTGCTAGTGAAACCTCTGAAATAAGGAAAGAGCACACAGCTCAAGGTCAGCCTTCTCAAGTACCTGCCATTCCTTTCTGGTTATAAACATGTAATAATGTCTTCTATTTCTTCTAGGACCCAAACAATAAGAAATAGTTAGAAATCTGTGGGCATAGGGACTCTTAAAGCCTTGATCTTGGCAGTGAGTAATTTTTTTTCTTAAATCTAAGAAAAATGATTAAGTATCTCCCTAAAAATTTCAGTGGGTCTGTGTATACTCGATACACCAATTGCTGGTGCGGTTTCTCTTCCAAAGCATGACACACGGATTTCAATGATGAATTCCAAAACAAACATTTTTTCACCCTGGGTGACCCTAGTGGGTGGTGAACACTTTTTTTGTGACTCCAGAGTTGGCCGTGACCTTTGAGTTCTTCTAGCTTGCAGCCTTCTGATTTTCTGCTAAGTTCTACAGCTTCAGAACCAACAGCGTAATCACTGCTCTTAAGAGAGCTCTGGCTTCTGCACACAGAAGCCTCTCTAAGGAGAGGACCCTTGAGTCTGTTACACCAGACTGGTCTTTTGTCCAAACCAGCTCCTAGTTGTGATGAAGTTTTTTCAGATAATGTGCACTTGTGCATTGAGGGAAAAATAAAACTTGAATTTGTTATTAGGTATGCCCTGATTTTAATACAAATTAATCTATATACCAAGAAAGCAAACTATATATCACATTTATGAAAAGATTTATGGACATCAAACATAGATACAATTAAATAGTCGTTCAAATAGTAGTATGCCTAATGGCAAATATAAGCAACATAAGATAATATGTATTTCAAGCAAAAACAACTTAAGGTGATTAATTACCAAAGAAAGAACATATTACTTAGAAAAGACATTATAAAACTTTCAAAATGCTTTTTAAAAATATATGATTTATAGGAAATTGATTTGCATGTAATTCACACTATAGGATACAAAATAAGCTAATTCTTTTCTTAAGGTTAATAATTATTTAAACTAGAGTTGACAAACTATGGTCCTCGGATCAGATGCTTGTTTTTGTAAAGTTTTATTGCAACACAGCTGTTTCTGTTTAATTTACTGTGGCTGCTCTGGGGGTACAATGGCAAAACTGAGTGGCTGAAACATAGATTATAGGTGTGCAGCCTTAAAATATTTAAGGTCTGGCCTTTTAAAAAAAAGTATGCCAACCTCTGTTATAAAAAGAAAAAAAAGATTATTTCTGTAATAAAATATTTTATGAAACTAGTCATTGTGTCTGTATTTGTTGTGGTCTTTTAGTCTCCTAAGAAAATTATCTTCCATTTGGCAGCTGATATTAATGAGAATACAGGATTTACTTTACCAGTTTACTTCACAATAAACTCCTATATTGTGAAATCAGATTAACAGTATCTGCTAATGTGTGGACATGTACATGTTATTATTGTTATTATTATTAAAAGTGCTCCATCAAATGAAAACTGAGCATCTGTAAGAGCTTGGTGATGGATGGAATGGGTAATAATTTGCAACTGAACTGTCTGGGATGCATCATCATCACATAATATTATGTTATGAAGAGTTATAGTCACTGTGACACACAGCTGTAGTATAAGAGCAAGCTTAACTTGGTAGGTTTGTAGCTCTTTCATAAACTTACTGCTGCCACGGAATTTATGCTGAAGAATAAAGACAGAAGACTCTTGCATTGGGAAATTGTACACTGTAAAAGACTCATGAACTTGAAGGCTCACAGGATCATAACAGACATTACGATTCAGATAACTGGCCTTCATGAATCCTCAAGGTGTTCTCAAGTAACATTCACATGTTTACTGCTATAGATTATCCTCTGATTTTTCACGTGTCATGGAAAATCAGCCTTTAGCTCTTCTTTTTTTCTCTCTTAACATTTTAAAATTCCAAATTTGGATTAATATGAAAGCAAATATTTGCAGAAGAGCCCATCTGTGCTTGTGTTGTCAGCACATATGGCTTTGTGCACCTGCTGACGTGAAGCTCCTGCCAAGCAAAACCCAGAGAAATGGAGAGAGCCTGGGTAGCATCCTGACCGTAATCGAAGCTTGTCTCTTTCTGAAGTCCAAAAATTTTTGAAGGTGTGCGTCTTTTGCACTGAATTCAAGTGGCTTGGTGTCTTCCTTTCTAGACTGTAAGTTCTTTTAAGGGCAGCAGCTGAGTCTTCCTCATCTTTACATGCCGTACTCCCTGTGTCACAACTTAAACAGGGTCTTACACAAAGTGAGAGATTGATATTTGTTAAATGAATATCATACTGAGTTCCAGGAATTACTTGAGAGCAAATGCAGAAGGGACACGGGAGGTGAGCTGTTAGCATAGCGTTTGACATTCCCCCAACACGAGGACTAACAAAGATGAGTCACAATTGTTTCCTCAAATCTGAAGGCAGTCGACGTCTTTCCTCTTCTGCCATTTTTCTTTCTCATGGGGAAAAGAATACAAGAGGCCCTGCCAAAGTCTTGGAGGTATTTGTTCTTATCAGACAGAAGTGGTTGTGGCCAACCCTGTTATTGGTTTCAGGTGGTATCACAGACTGTGTGATGAGAACTTTGGAGTCTGGGAGCTGAACACAGGAGTTGTCATATGTATGCACCTAGCATAGAGCTTCAATTTATTCGTCTATAAATGGAGATATGAACATTTACCTCAAAAGGTCATTGTAAAAAGCAGATAGGTACATAGAAAAACCCTGGCACAAAGTAGGTATTTAATAAATGTTAGTTTATTATTTTTCTGCTGCTGCTACTACTACTATTACTCTTACTGAAAGGGTAGTGGCCACATGGGTCACTAGACACACCCTACCTACCTCTTCACCCCACTTACCACAGCTTATCTCTCATTTATGTTTATTTATCGTCTCTGGGAGCATAGGAATGATGCTGTATCTAGTGTAGCAGATGGCCAGAGGATGAGACATGGGCATCAGGCAAGAAAAACAGAATCCAGCCCAGAGGTGGTAGGCCAGAGGAAGGGCAGTCCAGAATTCAGCTCCTCACAGTCTTGCCTCGGGGTTTTGTCCTTAGGCAGGATGAGGTAAAATGTTTATCACAGTGCTTGGCACCTAGAAAAATGTTTTTCTCTTTCCTTGCTTTTTCCCCTTTAAAAAAGAGTGTCTTTGGATGTAGAAGAAATAAGGCTGTACAGATAGCTTAAAGGCGCGCCATCAAAACAAACTTTTTCTTCTTTTCCAAAAGGCAACTTTATCTTCTACTAGACTAAACCCAGTGCCAAGCCTTTTTCTCTGAGCTTTTAGAATATTTACTGCCTGGATGAGTCGTTTGGCTATAATCATATACTCCTTTTTATTGGAAGGATTCTTTTATATAGATTTATATACCCCTGGAGTCCCTAACTTAAAATATGTTTTTTGCTTCAAAAGTCCATCTATAAAGAGGCTTTCCAGATCAAGTTTAACAGCAGCAACAAATAATATATTAATAGTGGTTAAATATGCAGGCTAGCCTATGACAGCCTATTCACCTCATGCTGCTTGTGATCTGTGGCTGGCTCTCAGAGCTGGATGGGGAGCTCCATGAGGAGCAATGTTCTCTCTGCCATTTATTTCATTCTGTCCCCACTACTCCTACTGTCTGTCTCCCACTCCACTCCACTCTGAGTAAACCACCTTTCCTAGGTGAAGGGCCAGCTGGGCTAAAATTTTGATATTTTTATTTTCCCACAAATATAGTTTTTGAATAATCTTGGTTAAACCATAGTCAGCCTCTATGTGAGAAGTTGTCAGAAAACCAGAGTAGCATGCACCAACTCCTTCCTGCCAGGCAGAGCTCTCCATGCTGAGGTACTGAGAACCTACACCTTTTGGACTAACCCAGGCCTGAGAGGGAAGAAGTACATCAAAAAGGTACCCAGGGAAGCTTGGTGGCTAAAAAGAGAACAGTTAGGAAAGAAAGAAGATGTTTTCAGGTGAATAGAATCTAGGGATTAAAAAAAAAAAAAGCAGTCTTCTCAGCAGCTGATGGAAAGAAGGAAACTGAGTCCAGAGGATTAGAAGTGAATTAGAAGGACGAGAAGTCATAGACCAATATTTCTCTGCTTACCGAAAGAAAGGCAGCTCAGCTTTGTTCAGGAGGAAGAATGAGAATTCCCCTCAAGAGAGATCTGTGTGACTAATTGAACAAAAGCTGATTTTCCTCTCTCCCCTTTGAGCATTGATTCCTCCTCCTGCTCACACAGCCTTGACAACATCATCACCACCTATAATAAGAAACTAGTTCCAATGTATCGCTTAAGAGATGACCCCAAAATATTATCTTTGGGACTACCTTCTCTGAAAAACCAAAACCTGGAGATAAAGAGCAGGAGGTGTCATTGGTGTATCCAGAACCACAGCAGGTTCCTAAAAGCCTGATAGGATATCAGTATAAGCAGGTGACCAGCCCTTCAACCCCAGGATCCTACGGTGGTGAATCTTGGTGTGTGTGCCCATCAGAATCATCTACATTTTTAGTAAATACAAATGCCAGGCATCTACTTCAGATTTAGTCAGTCAGTCTCCATGGATGGAGCTCAGGCATATTGTATTAGTTTTCTCAGGCTGCTGTATCAAATTAATGCCAGTAGCTTAAAACAACAGAAACTTATTCTCTCAGTTATGGAGGCCAGAAGTCCAAAATCGAGGTGTCTTCAGTGTTGATTACTTGTGCAGGCTCTGAAATAGAATGTGTTTCATGCTTGGCTCTCAGCTTCTGGAAACTGCTGGCAATCCTTTGTGTTCCTTGGTTTATAAATATAACACTACAACCTCTATCTCATCTTTACATGGCCTTCCCTGGTATCTGTTCTCTACCTCTGACTCTTTGAAGGATTCCCATCATAGTCTTTAGAGCCCTAATCCAGGATAATCTCATCTTTAGGTTCTTACCTTAATTACATCACAGAGACCTTTTTTTTTTTTCAGCAAAGGTCACATTCAGAGATACCAGGGGTCAGGACTTAGACATGTTTGCGAGAGACTGCAATTTAACTCACTGCACATATGCAATTTAAAAAATCTCTTCCACAAATGATTCTTTGCATACTCCTGCAAAGAACTCTGCCCTTAACAAATTAGCCCACCATTTCTCCAGTGCTTGGGAAGTGCTGGAACGTGCAAAGTTAAATAGGCTTCTTTATTGCACAAACACTCAGAGTCTCTAATATGTTTGAGTGCGTTATGAATATCCAAGAGAAAGAAAAGAACCAACTCCCTTTCTGAATACAGTGGACTAGGGAACTTCTTTTCAAGGGATTACCTATTACTACCTCAGTAGCCACTAAGGTTCAAAGGAGCACAGGTTGCTGTTGATTGAGGCGCTATGCTCTGCAACTACGCTCAGGGATGTGGGAATGGCTTGAGTCTAGCATGGGAGTTTACCACAGTGTTCAAACCTTTAGTTTGTAGATGCTTGTACCCATCCTTCTCTGGGTCTGAGTAAATCCTTCATTAAATATCCACATGGGTCTCCACATATGTGCATGAATTTTTAGATGCCATCTAATCTCTAGTCTTGACTTCAGCCATTTTTATAGAGGGAATCAGGTAAAATATTAGAATGACAGAACAACAAGGAAAAAAAAGAGAAAGGTAACCAAGATTACACAATGTGCTTTTTCTCTCAAAACAGCCCAGAAGCCTGAAAATGGAAAAATGACTTCATCATTTCTATTCTTATAATTCTAGTCCCTTAAAAATGATATCAAAACATGATTCATCAGTAAGTTCATAATGATACTTTTTAAAAAATGATCACCTTTGGAGGTTACTAGGGCATCTACTCATTATTCTAAAAATAGATGCATTAAGAGAAATAATCAAGCAATTACCTTGATTTTTGTATAAATTTCATTTCAAGATAACTGAATAGTTGGTGAAGGAAAGTCACTTTCTTTTTGGTTGTCTTTATTTATATAGACATATTCTAGCTAATAAACACAGAAATGATAGGATTAGAGAAAGCACCACTTTAAAGCCCTTAATGACATAATGGATTTAGGCAAGAACATCAGTGAATGATAAAATATTTAGGTGTACTCTATACTGGGTACTTCAGGCTGACAATGCTTTGAACCCAGATCAATCTTATCATCATATAATATTATATGTCCCTGATAATAGGAGTCCAGAGTTCAGAGCACCACCCATATGGATTCTTTCCATGAGAGTTGAACCAAATCAGATTGAGCCTTTAGGTCTTAACTGCCTAGTGCAGGTAGCATAGGAAATAACAAGGATAGAGGAACATTTTAAATGACTTTTTATGACTGCAGTTAGCTAAAGGAAACTATCCAGAAATATGACATAATAAAATGGAAAAGAGAAGTATCTACTTAGGTCCTCTGCCCATTTTTTTAACTGGATTGTTTTTATTTTTGTTTTATTTTGGTTTTCACTTGTTAATTTTTTATTTTAATCAGTTTTAAGAATACAGTACATTGGTTAGACATCTGTATAGTTCATAAAATGATCCCCCAGTTGCTCCCTCCCTCCCCTGACCCTCTACCTAGCCATCATATTAATGCTAACTGCATTCCCTATGCTCTGCTCCCCATCCCCATGACCATCCATCAGCTACTAATTTGTACTTCTTAACCCTTCACATCATTCTCCCAGCCCTCTAACCCCCTCCCCTCTTTCCATCACCAAATTGTCCACTATATTTGTAAGTCTTTTTTGATTAGTTTTTTTTTATTCCTTAGATTTTGCATATAAGGGGAATTATATAGTGTTTCTCATTCTCTGTCTGACTTAAGTACTTTCTAGGACCATCAAAGCAATCTTTTTCCATCCTCTTTTTTTTTAGTCTATGTGTGTTTTTTAATCTAAAGTGAATCTCTTGGATTATTTGTTTTTTTTATTGTTTAGTTATATGAGTTCTTTATATATTTTGGAAATTAGGCCCTTATTAGAGGTATCGTTTGCAAATATATTCTCCTATTTAGACAGTAGCCTCTTTGCTTGTTGATGGTTTCTTTTGCTGTGCAGAAGCTTTTTAGTTTGATATAGTCCCATTCATTAATTTTTGCTTTTACTTCTTCCCCTGCCTTTGAGGTCAAAACCTATTTGATTTTATTAACAAATGTCACCTCGATAATTTTAATAAATTAAAAAAAATAAGATGCCATGGAACTGAACAGACTTAAGAGACATTGTAAATACCTTGTTCACATTCTGATTCAAATTGTTAAAAGTCTTCTTTCTGAGAAATTTTTGGAAATTTGATCATATGCTGGGCTTTAGATGATATTGAGGGATCATTTTTCATTTGTTAGGTGTGATATTGATATTATTTTTAAAAAAATAAGAGATTCCTTAGCTTTTAGAGATATAAATGTAGGTAGATTTAAAAAAAATGAGAGATTTTTTAGCTTTTAGAGATACAAATGTAGGTAGTTATGGTTGAAAGAGATGATTTAAAAAATAGGTAGGGGACGTGGTACCATCGTGTAGTGGTTAGCACATCTGCTTTACATGCAGAAGGTCCTGGGTTCATACCCCAGTGGAGCCATGGCCCATGGTCTACGGCAATGCCACCCTGAACAAGCCCGATGTCTGATCTCAGAAGCTAAGTAGGGTTGGGCCTGGCTAGTTGTTGGATGGGAGACCACCTAGGAAGACCAGGTGCTGTCGGCATAAATAATAAGAAATTTAAAAAAAGTAGGTAGGGTAAATACAAAACAGCTTTGATAAAATATTGATAATTGTCAAAGTTGGGTGAGGAACATGTAGCATTTCATTAACGCATACTATCTATTTTTGTTTATATTTGCAAATTCCATAATAAAAATAAAGTAATCTCTCATAAACAGACAGTTTCAACCCCTATCTCCAAGTAAAGACAACTCTCATTCCCGGGGGAACCCCAAAATTAGCCTTACTAGTAACCGGAGTTCTATCTCTGATAAGTGGGGAAGGCCCTCATATGAACATGTTAGTTGGAGAATTGCCATGGAAAACCAGATGTTTCAGTTCTGGTTAACTAGATATTGAACAAATTATGCTAAATAAGTGATCCTGATGGGTTAATGTTGAAACATCATTATTTTTAAGTAGCAAGAAAAGTAAATGGCTTGGCTAGAATTTCAGGTTATGGCTCTAGGTCATATGTAAGCTGAAGATATTATTGCTTCTGTTATCTAGCATGATGATATTTGCTTGCACATAAGCTCTGCTGTAGGTCTAATGGTGCAAGCTATTTCCTAGAACTGAAGTCACATCACAGTAGAGATCCCAAGACAGTGTGACTATGGAGACTTTACATTCTGCCTTCTTGGGTTAGCCTCTCACCATTCTTAAAACAAGAAACAAGGAGGATAACCAATAGGCTTTTGATTAAATCAAAAACCAGAAAGAGAGAAAATAAAACAGAGAACCAGTTACTTACAATTTTCTAAATGGAGCCATTTTGTTATTTCTACTTTGTAGCTATTTGCTCTTGAAAAGTTGCCATTTATAAGCCTACAGAGAACATTTGGAATATGACCACCCCTGCCCTTATTCATACCATATGGCCTACTTTCTCCCCACTCACCTATGTCCTGCTGTCCCTGGGCTCAGAGGCTAAGAGCAGTACAGGTAGCATAGTCATCCAAGCTCACATAAATAAGAAGAAATCCAAATGCTAACCCAAAGCAACAGAATTTTATTTCAAAGACTATTCAGTTCTCTTAGTGTTTGATGCCTACTGATTTCTAGGAGCCTGAAGTTCAGCTCTTGGATATCCCAAAAGAACCAAGGGGAGGAGTCATTTGCATCATATGCATCCATTCATTGGCCTAAACGCTATCAAAAAATGGTTCATAATTTGGCCTCCTCTTAAAAAGGAAAAAAAGAAAAACACCATACACTTGGAAATCACTTCTAAAATAAAACCATGAGACATGTACCTATACTTGCCTTCCCACCAAGTCACCCTCATGGTTTCTCACGTTATCTTCTATTCCTCCTGCAACTGAGGTTTCGTGGAGCAGGACAAGTCCAAGAATGTCAAGATTTTATGAAACTTTCTAAACCAGAGGTTTTAGGCAAGCAAATGAGAGTTGCACTGGAAATGAAATATCTCTGCCCCTATTAACGTCAGAGAGCTGGCAGGTGCTCTCTCACAGCTGCTTACAAACGAAGCCAGCAAATGTGACCCCAGTGTGTTCCACTTGTCCCCTATTCCTTCCACTACCAAACTAGACTCATGCCCATGTATCAAGAAAAATGGTGGCTTTCAGTCTACAGCGGACTGGGTGTATTTTAGGCATGCATGAGTCTACGTCACTCATAGTAAAAGTAAAAGCGTTCTTTTTATTTACCCAGGTAAATAAGTGAAAGATAGGGCTAAAATACATTAGAGTTCAGTTCCTTGAGGACAGAGATTTCTGCTTTGTTCCTTGCTATGTACGGGGTACCTAGAACTGGCTCATGTTAGATATAAATGAAATATGTCTTAACGGAATGAATGGTCCCACTGGACAGAAGCTCTCTGGGCTTGGATGAGTCATTATTTTGTAGGCTCAGAGCCTAGATAGAAAATAATTGGCATGATGTTAGTCCTGCAAGCTGACTTGGGGTTCTTGGGGATGCCCTGCAGCAAGGCAAATCAGGTGAGGACATTGCTGAGACCCAACAGTTACCATCAACATACCAGCTTCCATTACCTCGCCCAGCTTAGATTTTCAGATTAGGAGTCACTGTGATAAGCAGACCCAGACCAGGAATCATATCTCACATACTTTCTCATATTGGGGTTTGGGGGTTTATTTATTTGCTTTGGCTTCTTGGTATCTGAAATTGTTATTCAGAGAAGACTATGACTCTTCCATTACTATTCCTTTCTGTTTCCAACAGAGGAGGTAAATGAATCACTTAAAATGAAATAATTCCATCCTCTTTAGTACACTGTAAACATAGCCTTAGCTTTGACTGTAATTATATTGTGTGGGTGATGCTGCTGAGAAAACGGTATAATTATAACATTCAGATTGAGAACTGTCTAAATAGAAAACACTGAGCTGCACTATGCAAAGTTTAAGATGGGATTATGGTCCTTTTTTCAATATGAATAAGACTAATTAGCCAACTGCAACCAAGAGATTTGTAGTATGATATTGATAGTATAATAAAATCGAGAGCCAAAGTAAAAATGAAGGGAAAATCTGATGCCTTTTTTTAATTGTTACATGTTCTAGGCATCTTATACAAAGGTATAATGCAAAGCAAAGAAGCTCACCAACTTGAAGAAAGTGTGAATAAAGTCACAAGAAGCTAGCTTAGAAAAATCAGCATTCTAGCTTGTTTTTTCTCTCTTTCCTCCTAGCGAAAGGCCCTTATATAGGTATTTCAGGTGCCTAAAGTTTTATTTACCTAAATATGGCTTTCTTTCCTGTTTTTAATAATTTGTCCAATGGTCCTAGATTTTATGCTACCATAAATTTAAAAAGACTGTGTTCTACGTCTTGATTGAAGTACGGATGACACTGTATGAATTCGCATTTGTTAGGCCATTGGAATGTAAACTTAAATTTGTTCTTTTCATGCTATGTAAAATTTATCTCAATTAAAAATAAATTTAATTTTTTAAAGACCAGAGATTTTTAGCAACAAAACGTAGAAAGAAGTGGAAAGAGCATTGTCAGAAAACCTGGCCTAGGGTATGCGGCACTACATAAAAGTCATGGACCTCCTGAAACCTCTTTCCTTTCTTTTTGAAAATGGGAATATTTATATTTACATTCCTACCTTTACAGGGATGAGGTATGTCCAAGATGTGCACATTCCTTGCAAGTTTTTAGTACTCTGTAAATCATAAGGAGTTCTGAGGTTTAGTCTCAAAGAAGAAAATTATGGGTTGCTCCAAATAATGAAAACAGGGTAGCAGAGAATCTCAGCAATGTAACTAGGCTCTCAAGCTCTTTTCTCTGGTGAAGAGGGAGGGACATGGCTAACAGTGCAAGGAGTTTGTGTAAGTGTGCAGGTATTCTTTGGAGGATGAAAGGGAAAATTATTTGTCTTTCTGGCTTCATCTTTGTTTTTGGCTTTTTTTAGAGCCTTATTTCTTTCTTTACCCCAAGTCTCGAAACAGGAACTCCTCTCCATCCTTGGTAAATGAACATCAGAATACTGAGATTTCATTTAGCCTTGTCTTACCCTACTCCCTCAGCCTGTAGCTGCTCTAAATGAATAGTTAATAATAATAGTAGTAGTAACAGTAGTAGTAGTGATTTTGTTATTATTATTGAGGAGGAGGAAGAGAAGAAATAGAAATAGAAATAAATAGAAATAGTTCCTGCTCCTGAATGACAGCTTGTACAGAAACTGGGTTATTTTCACTGCTTGTTTTGTGGCCTCCTCTACAAACTCTGACAACCTGCAGTACCTTCAGCCCTTAAGATTCTGTCTCTTAAACGTGACTAATATTTCTTGTTCTGGCATTAGTAATAATAATATTTTCTGTCTCAGAGGCTAAGAAAGCAGAACTGATTTTCCTGAAATTTCTTTCAATTGAGAGGAGTATTTGGAAAATGCAACTCAAAGGAACCGCCCTCTCAGAGGCCTTTGTCTAAGTGTTTGGACTAGGGGATCAGGTGTGGCTTGAATTCTGATACTGCTACTTATGAGCTGGGATTTCAGATAAGTCACTTAACCTCTGAGCCTTAAGAAGCTGCTGATCTGTAAACAAGGATAAATGCTGCCTATTTTATAAGCTTGCATGAAAATTTCCACTGAGCATGACGTTAGTTTGTATCCTTTTTCTCCCTTCTCTGAAAATATAAGGTATAGGAAGTTGTTAACATTTCATTAACATGAGGAAAAAGTATATAAATCTTCCAAACCCAAGATCCAAGGTCCTTCAGAATATTTTTGAAAAGGGGTACAAATTTGGAATTTTATAAATGGAATTAAGGAGTATTTGTGAATAATAATAACAATAATTAATTTAAAATAAACAAAATACCTTAATATATCTGGGAAAAAATAAACTGAAGATCTATATTCAGCAAAAGAGGAAATTATTAAATTAATAAGGTACACAGGGCCCTTGATATTTGCAAAGTAATACAGAAGCCATAAACCCTCATTTAATAGGCAAGGCCAAAAAGTCTGATTCTCTTTGAAGGGTTCTTGAAAACAGACATCTGTAAAACTATGGTCTACTCTCTGGGCCTTATTTCCCACTCGGGATAAGCCTCCTCGTGAACACACACACACACACACACACACACACACACACACAGTAACTAAAGGAGATGAAACAATTTCTCAGAACTGATTAAAATAATTAAATCCAAAAGCATAACCCTAGGTATGGAATAGGGTGATTTCTGCAGACATTTTGAAAATAATGTAGCCCAATACAAGGATTTGGTTCGACTACTATAAAGCAATGTGGCAGTTTGAGAATGCTGAGAATGTTCTGAAAATTCTGTTTACTTCGGTGGTGAGGCAGCCATCCAGGGACCCTTGCTCTAAGAAATGTAGATTTCAGTTGGAAGAAGGTAGGTTTCAACCTTTAACCTACTCGTGAATAGAAGTATTTACTGAGTACCTAGTACAAGCATAAAAATAAAATTATCTTAAGTGGCCCAGGGAGTGGATTGTGTAGGGGGCCAGGGGTTAGGAGGAAAGAAGATATGGTCCCTGGACCCCATCTTGTTGGGGTTCTTCATCCCCATTTTCCTTACCCTATGATATTATTCAAAGTCATATAAGAGGTCACATAAATTTACTAAGAATGGTATTACACAGAGCAATAGTGACACTTAAATGCCCCCATTAATTCATCACCCCAGTTATCTGCAGATGCCTGGGGGAATTGTAAGCAGGGACAGGAAAATGCCACCAGCCAGTTCCAGATGATGAAACATTTTCATTGTATTATTAAATTAGATTGGTTGGGACTAAATAGTAATAAGACTGATTTTTGTATGAGGTTCACTAATTTAACTCAGAAGAAAATTCCTAAGGAACAATTTAAAATAAATTTTTGAGTAGTAACAACCTTATTGAGATTCTTTTAAAACTTCTCAAGGTCCTCACTTTTAAAGAAAATGTTATTTAAATATATGATTGATTGCTGGCATAATGATTACAATCATAAGTTTTATTATTTGTAATTATATCAAGTACTAATAATTGAAATAAAATCAGTGAGATTAGTGAATGCAATAATACAAAGCATAGGAAGTCTTTCTCTATGAAGCTCATCATTGCTATAATTGTCCTTTGGGAACCCTGAACCAGATTTCTCAAATAAATGAGTAACAGCCTTTCTCTTGAGCACCTTTCCAAGTAATGTAAATTCATGAGTGCAAGTAGCCACACAGCTGTAAACTTCAAGGCAACTTCAAATGGTTATAGGTCTTCATCAGAATAGACTGGATTTAGCATCTAATCTGTTCCATGGGGACTTTGCTGCAAAAAAAGTGGAACTGTAAAATGTGGGGGAAGATCATGGGAATAAGGTTTGCCTGATTTCCCCATCCTAGTAAAAAGGATCCTGCTTGGGGATTAAAGAGCTCTAGAATGACTCTGGGAGACTTTCACAAATGTTGAGAAGGCTTGGTCTTCTATGATTTAATGCGAAAGAAGCCGCCACATTATTCACGTGTTCCTAAGGTGTGTCTGGTTCACATCTGAGAGGAAAAGTCTCTATTTATTTTATAATAGTTTGATCCCAAGTAACTTTAGTCTTCACTCATCCACATCCCTAACCTTCCCATAACCTTCCCAACATCTTACAGGTTCCAAAGGGAACCTCCAGATTCTCAAGACTGGACCAAGTTTTGAGTGGATACTCTGTGCAGTGTTGAAAATGAAACAGAGACCTTGGTGCATAGTAGCCTTTTATCAGTAGAGAATTGAGAAGAGCAGGTCAGGGGCCCCAAGTAAGTTAGGGACCAAGAGACAGGCTTTGCTCTCACTAGACCATCTTCTCTCTCAACTGCAAATAACTGGGGTGGTGAAGATAATGGAGGCATTTAAGTGTCACTATTGCTCTCTGTAATGCCATATCCAGTAAATTTATGTGTCTTCTTATATGACTTTGAATAACAACATAGTATAAGGAAAATAGGGACAAAGAGCCCTCAATAAACTGTAAGCCTCCAGAGCTATGAGAAATGAGATACTTCTTCGAGTGACATGCTGAGCTGTTTTCAGTCTCTTCTCTGCGTATTCATCCATTTCCACTTATTCCTCCTATTGCATCTGTCCAGAAAACTTATTTACTCAGAAATTTTTCCAGACTAGTATTATCAATCCAGAAGATGGATGCTAATTTTTTATTAAATGAGAAAGTTGTATTAGCTGATTTCATTTGGTAAGATGTTTGCTGTAGTCTCAACTTCAGCATTATGTCCCAGTGCAATATTTTTTAAAGTGTGGTTTTAGACCTTACAGTATTTTTACCTCACTCTTGAATTAAACTCTTAGTTTAAAATATTAGACAAAAGGAGGTACAAAAGGCACTGTTTTAAATTCTATAAATGGATTATATATTAAACTACTTGGGGCCATTATTCAATTGTGTTTGTTTTTATTTAAGATCATATAAAAAGGGAAATGTGTAGATAATACTTTAACATATAGCTGTGCATTGGCACAACTTTTAAATTATGAATCATAAACCAAGATTTGTAGGGCCAGAGAAAAATTGCAAATCAGTACCTGGTAAACTCCCTGCTGCAAGAATTAAGTAAAATATTATACATCCCACTCCTTATACCAAACAGATAAAAAGAAAGTGCTAGATTTTGTATCACCGGTAGTTGTGACAACTATAGGGAATTCTGAACTTTCAGACTTCAAGTTCTGAACTAGAGTTTTTTGATCTTGAAAAAAATAACACATGGTTTTCAAAAGTAAGTCTTTAACATGGTCTTTAAAAGCAATGACACTGCGACAGCTTGAATTTTCAAAATTATAGTCAGCATGCAGTGGGTATGGCTAGGGTGTCCAATGGGCTCTCCATTTTGATGAGTGCCTACTTTTAAGGACCATGTTTTTATTTTTGTTTTTCTTACCTATGATTTTACTAACCTGAACGGGTTTTAGCACTGTTCATGTCAGAGGCCAAAATGGATTATTGCATTAAAAAGAAATCGAAATAGGTTAGTTTCATAAAACACTAACATAAAGTTATTTGATACAGAATTGTAAGGAAGGTTTGTAATCATTTAAAGGAGCAAGAAAGAAAAGCAGATTATTTTCATTCCCACTGTTGAAGACATTCATCGTCATACTTACCACACCTGAAAATACTTTATCATCATAATAGTATTTCCATCATGTTTACCATGTGCTAGTCTAAGCCCTTTATATATTTTAAATTACTAATAGTCTTCATAACAGTTCTGTGAGGTAGGCACTGTTATCCTTATTCAACAGAAGCTGGTGTACAGGGACATTAAGTGACTTGCTCAAAGCATGCACAGCTGAGAAGCGCAGAGCCATGGCTCAAACCCCAGCTCCTCGCTTGAACCCCTCTCTTCTTACCACTGTACTCGTTGCCCCCCGTCTTGTAACCACTGCCTCTTCCTATCTTCTTGATGTAAAACCCTTCTTCCAGAACAATGGGAAGCAGTATTATGAAGAAACCGAGTGTATAGGCTTTGAAATAAGGCTTCCTGTCATGGTGCTTCCCATCTCTGGGCCAAAGTTTTCCCATATTTACCATGGGATATCATCATTCCCCATCTCCTACTACTTGTTAAAAAGACTGAGTGGCATAAACACCACAAGCCTGACAGATGCCAGCACCCAATAAATGTTAGCTCTTGTTATCATAAATATATAAAAATCAACTTTAGTATGTGAATTAGAATAGCCAAATTTCATGGGTGAGAGATGATAAATATTTATTAAGTAGGTTCTTTTAAGAGTTTATCTCATAATAATTATGTAAGATGACTCTTAGCATTCTTATTTCAGTGAATTTGAGGAAATTCAGACTACATGAAAAGATATTGTTTTCCTAAATTCAACTAAGCAAAGATCCAAACTCTGGGCACACTGGCCACAAAGCCACAGTTTCTTCTACCATCCCTGTCTAGTTCTAAATCTAAATCCCAGATTCCTATTAATTGATCAAAAAACACCAGTACAAAAGAGAGGGAAAAATTAATATCAGGCTTATGAAATTGCATCATGGCCATGGTAACTAGCTGTATTGGCTCAGTGAATAGCAACCATGCTGCTCTGTGCTCAGACCTGTCCGAGTCCATTAATGAAGTTACTAAGAATTATGACATGATGAGAGACCACCCAGGAATTCTCAGTTGATATAGGAAGTGGCAGCTGTGGCTCCTAATTGAGAGCTGTTGCTTCTTGAATCAGTGCTGAGCCATTTCTCCAAGGGAATATTAAGCGTGTTCTGTCTATAGAAGATGAGAAACTCAACAGCTGACCTGACCACTTGTCGCTGTTGATGATCCTATAAAATTTCTCTTGAGATGAGAACTCTGTGTTCTAGTTCAAACCAAGTGACTGTTTCCTGTCTGTTTACCTACGACTTCAATAGTGCTAAGTCATCAGTTTAGAAAGATTCTTTTAGTCCCCTCTGTTGTACATTATTGTAGTTCTATTATAAAAGGAATGCCTGAATATTTCCTTTTAGTGAGATACACTAGCTTTCCCTCCTTTTTAAAATTTCCTCTAAACTTTTATTTTTTCTCTCATCTGTTTATCAATAGTATCCTGAGTTTTAGAACCAGAAGGCTAATTGAAAGTTCACTGGTTGTAAATTTCAGAGATCTGGTACAAATCTCATCTTTGCCTCTTATCAGCCAAATGAACTTAAGTAAAGACATTTAACATCTCAGTCTTTCATTCTCCATCTACAAAGTGAAGGTAATACAAACTGCCTTCTATGGTTGTCTTGAGTATTAAATATATGTTTCTGGAACATAGTTTCATGCAGTAAGTATTAACTGAATCTGTCCCATTGCCCTACCTCCCACATAGACAGAAGCATATCCTGAAAGACCCCAAACAAGTTGTCCTTTTCAAGAAGATTTACTGTCTCTCATTAAACGTATCCAATTAGAGTGTTTAATTTCTTTTATGAGCCAGAAACTACCTTACATCTTACTGAAGCTTATAACATGAATATAATACTGTCTTTCAGATGTGAGCCCTTAATGATTGTGGGCTAGTAAAACTTATTCATTTTAGTAGAAGAACCTCCAATATTGTCTTTTCTCCTTTTTTAGTTACCAGACAGCACATTTTTTCTGATAGGTGAGACCTAAAAGTATACAGATCAACTAGAGAAATCAAAAATAGTGATTGCTAATTGCTAGTGATTCCCAGAGAATTTGATTCAGTAGACATCCCGGGAACTTGAATGTCCATCAGATTCCTCAGGTGATCCTGGTGGAGGCAGATCAGACTCCCAGTAACACACTTTGGAAACACTGGCCTGTAAGAAGGGTATAAACCTTCTAAGAAAGAGTTTATACAAACCATTAATTATAGCCTCCCAGCCAAGCTATCCAAAGAAAAAGAAGCTGACATAGAAGAAATCCATGGGAACCCCTTACCTGGGAGGGAAACTCCCCTTGGCCTGCCCCAAAATGTCAGACTATTTTCTATATACCCACATCAACCTTTTATTTTTAAGCCATTCTTCATTCATTCTGTACAGTTCAAAATAGTGAATAAATTTTTAGTAATTCTCTTGCTTATGAGTGTTCACTTAAAAAGATTTAATTATAGGAATAAGCACTTAGCTTATCTTGTAGTGTCTCTCTGCTCTAATATCTCAGTACTTCTTTTGCACGTAATTGCATTTTATCTGATGGGCAGATGCCTCTTCTTTAACATTCCTTTTAACTTTGTGCTTCCAGAAGAGCAGTCCTTAAAGGATGAAGGCACTTGACGAGTTGTAAGAGGATAAGGAACCCAGGTCTGTACCCTGGATCTGTGAACCTAAATGTGTACCCAATAAGTTAATCCTGAGGAGGGGGAGTGAAAGCAGGGTAGAATGAAATGGAAAGAGTTTGAATAATAAGAATTTGGGAATCTATTCTATGTAATGACACTGGCAGTCTATAAGCCTCTTGCCAAATTTTACACTTTCATCTTATAAAGGGATTTGCTCAATCAAGGTCATTGAAGTTTGGATTCTATACCCATTAGTAAAAAAATTTTTTAACACATTCACAATATACATATTTACATATTTGTAAATTATATTTATGCACAATGTTCTAATATATTTTATTCATTATAAAACATATATAAAAATAGAAATTTTAAGGTCTTGGTAAAGTTGAACCAAACAATATTATGAAAATATTTTAATTTTAGTGTTTGACAGAACAAAATACTTTGCAATGTTTGAAATTTACTTATTTTGGAGGGGGAAGTCCTCATTTTATGTCCATAGTTTATGAAAAGCTTATGAAACACAATTTGAAGTTTTGATCTATGTTACATTTGCTTCGATATTTGGGTTTAACTATAATCTCAGTCTCATATACGAAAAGGGCACAATATAGACCAAGTAAGAGTTTCAAAAAATGAGTAGTAGTTAGAGTAGGTGTCAATCTATATTTTGAATAGTCTTTAGAATAATTTCCCATTTTGGAAGCCAACTTCCTATCAGTTCTAACATGTTAAAGGAAGAGACAAGTAAAGATACTACTAACTACCCCCTGGAACTGTGGTCTTTCTGCTTTTCCTGCAGGATTTCTCTCCTATCATATGTGACATGCAACTCTGACACATAGGCTGACTGAAGTCTCCATGCAACTCTGCATATTCAATATCAGTAAATCTTAATATCTTTTCTATTTTAGATAAACAACACATGCCAATAAAAGTTGTAGTGTTTTCATTCCCCAATGAATCATCTTGCATGGTCCATTTTGAAGAGAGTAACCTAGATAATGGTTAGGTCCATTTGGTGATTAAATTGCTAGCCTCTACTCTTTCTTAATTTCAAATACCCTTGTTGCCAGTATTTACAGCCTGCTGTTGTTAATGTTTTTTTCTGTCCTGTGAATCCTGATGTCACATCATGTAACATCTCTCCCAGACTTGTCCTTTCACTACTGTGCATGCCCTATCCTCTTATTATCACTGTACCTCTGATACCCAGAAAAAAAGATTCTGGAAATACATAAAGTATTGATCTACCTGCCCAAGAGTCAGTGATTGTACACTTCAACATTGCAGCAGTTCTCCACAATATTTAGCACACTACTGTATATAAGGAGGAACCACGATAAAAAACATATGAGGAACCATAACTTCTTCAAGAATTTTTGAGAGCATGCAAGAGCTTAATACGTGTGGAAACTTTCACTTATACAGGTAAACATAGACCCAATTTCTGTGTTGTTTCATTTTGTTTTCCATTTCCTAGTTAATTGACTATGTACTTAAATATCTACTTTTTTACATCTAGTGTAATAAATAGATGGATTATCAGGGAATTCTGAACTCATGACATGACTGAATGTTAGTATAAAAAATAATTTATTTTGGTTTCTTATAAGCTTCAAAAATACCTAATCAATGACCTGTTTTTTTTTGTGAAACTGTTTTTAATATGAACTCTGTGCATGGTCTTAATATTGTTATAAAGTGTAGGACTCAGTATCAAATTAGTTCACTCCATAAACATGACACTTAGAAATTTGGTAGGGCCTTAGAGGTTGATAAATCTGAAGTAAGTATAACATCATCATCATCATCATCATCATCATCATGTTTAATGACCATGATTTTCACTGCATGGATATAGTGTAACACATAGCCTGGCTTCCTACCAGCTCTGTGACCTTGGGAAATTCACTCCTCTTTTTTGGACATAATTTTCTCTATCTCTAAAATGAAATGGTGAGCCTAGGTGACTAGCAAAGTCTCTTTCAGCTCGAAGAGTATACAACTGCATATAAACTCTTTTCTCTTTGAAATTACTGAAGTCATGTTCCCAGAATCCTTTCTAACTCTTCTATGTGTTTATCTATCTTGTGATTATGGATAGAAGTGAGCAGAAATACTGACTTGGAAGATGGTGAGGCAAATGTGACCACGATTTTATTCTTTTTTTCTTGAGAATATTCCATTGGAATGTTGTCCACCAGTGCATAAGTTGATACTCACCAACATGCATCTAACCTCTTAACTCACAATGCCAAATTTAGAAGTATAACATCTATATAACTGATCAACTTCCTAAATTGCATGATCATTTTTTCTTTCCATTTCCTATAAGAACTTCTCTATTAAGTGTTCTAGGTCTACTGCAGCTCATGCAGCTCTTCCCTTTCTTCAGTTCTATATAGCAACTCCAGTATATCCTAAAATGTTTCATTTTTAGATTATTTCATATGTGTAAATCTTAATTCCCCAACCAGATTGAAAATTTCAGAGGCAGAGACTGTCATTAGTTTCTCATTTCCATGAAGGGATCTGGCACTATTGTTTAGTGAATTCATATGGTTCTTATTATAAGGATGCTTTTTCTATTTGCTTTATAAAAATGAGAGTAAAGGTGAAGTACAATGCCTTCTCAAATCAGGCACAGGACAGTTAAGCTCTAAGCTCTAGTGTCTGCAAGCTATCTAACAGCTCAGGGAAGCCAATAACTCTCTGAGCCTAATGCCAAAAAATCAACTTTATCATAAAGATAAAACCCAAATAAAACTGAGAGGCAGTGCAGCATATGGAGAAAAAAAAGCTTTGAAGTGAAAAAAGTCAGGATTCAAGTCTCAGCTTTGCTACTTACTCGTTTGTATTTTGGCTAAAAATTACCTAGCTTTTCTGAAGTTGAATTTCCTATCTGTAAAATGAAGATTATAGTTCTATTATATAACATTTCTTAAAGAGAAGTAGTGAAGGTAAAATGAGAAAGCATATGGCAGGACTTAGCACTGAGTAGAAGCTCAATCAGTGAAGGTTAAAAAAAGAACTTTCATGCATTGTTTAAGTAAAATGCTTTTGCTTGTATACAGTAAAAATTCAATTTAATTATAATTATTTAATATAAACATAATCAGAGCATCTGTAATTGAGGTATTAAAGTGATACATGCCCATAGAGCAGAGGTTCTTACCATGGGTAATTTTGTCCCAAGGGTTCATTTGGCAATGCCTCGACACATTTAGAGTGCTACTAGCATCTAGGAGGCCTGGAATGATGCTAAACATTCTAGGAGGACAGCCCCCCTCCACAGACACATGAGATCAATGGCTACCTTTATGGACTGCACAGATCTAAGTTCTTGCCCCTCAGAATGTGGTCACCAGAGGCAACAGAAGCAGCATGTAGGAACTTGTCAAGTGCAAAATCTCAGGCTTCACATGCTGAATCTTCATAACTAGATCCCCAGGTGATACCTACACAACACATAAAAGTTTCAGAAGCATCCCTACAGAAACATAGATCTCTCCAACAAAGAGCTACAGAAAGTGTGAATGAATGAAGCACTATGAGGGCTTTAGGAAATTTGTTGCAGGAGAGTGATGCCAAGGATTGGTATGATGTATTCTGATGAGAAGTTGTAGGTTTCCCACAAAGTTTTCTGTGGCTGTTCTGTTGTGACACGGGGCCATCCTGGAGCCTGGAGCTGGCTCAGCTCCCAGGATCTACAACAGAGAATCTAACACTAACTTCCATGACTTCCACAATTAAGGCAGCTGCATCCTCACCATCATGTATACTTGAAACTGCAACTTTAGAACCCCTCAAATGCAGCTGTGAGCATATGTTTCTGCTCCAGACAAGTGAAACTTAAGGCTAAAATTTCTGAGGTACCCCAAGAAGATCACCCACAAGAGGGGCTGGTGCTGTCCACCACACTGCCTTCCCTGAGAGCCCACATAGACACACCCAACATCCTTATTATATGGGGGTTGGTCCTGTTCTCCCAGGAGATTCAGTGCATGTTGATTCACCTTGTTAATCCTTACTTGGTTTGTTTTTCAGAGGACTCGGCATTTGAGGAGCCTTTCAATATACTATTTGCTTAAGGAATTCTTTGTACTAATCTAACATAGAAGCTCATTGTTCTAATTCAGTGATCCTCAACCTTGGCTGCCAGTTAGCGTCACCTGGGGCATTTTAAAAAATACATCACCCCAATCTTTTTTTTTTACTCAATATGTTAAGTATAGTGTTCATTTTTTGATATAATTGACATATAACATTTTGTAAGGCATCACCTAATCTAATAAAATTATGTCTCTGGGAGGTAGTTCATTAAAGATCTCTGGATGATTGTAATGTGTAGCCAGAGTTGAGAACCAGCTAGAAAGAGCCCCTAGCTGACAGTGAAGTGCCTTACTTCAGTGCTTTCCAATTTGTAATGTACATATGGATAACCTGAGCTCTTGTTAGAATGAAGATTCTGATTCAGTAGATTATGAGGGTGAATAAGCCTAACTTTGAGTACCGATGTGTCCCTGGTGGCATTTGGTCGGTGATTATCATCATCAAACTGGGAAAAGTTAATCACCTCCTCCTCTGTCCCTCCACCTTCAACTCTTAGAGGTCACTACTCTCTCTGATGTCATAGAGCAATTATCTTTATGTTAACCACTTTTTATTGTTAGTAGTTTCTCATATGTACTTATGTTCTCTCCTGTACTAGATTATAACTCTTCAGAGGTAGAATCCATATGTTATGTTACTTTATTAAATTTCCACTGCACCCAAAAGAGTGCCTTACCCATAATAGGTGCTGCATAAATGCTTCTTGTTAATTGAAACACAATGTCTGCTGTGCAAGTCTCTAAAAAAAATTTAGAAGACTTAAAAATACAAGGTGCTTGTTTTTATTGAGCAGGAAAAAAAAGTTTGGACAGGTAAGGAGGTAGAGGAGATTGGGGATTTAGATTTTTATATTAGCTTTTTTCCACTCTGGGTGAAATAGTCAGCTGGACTATTAGTGAAAGGACCAGAACTCCCTACATTCCAGTTCAGCACTCTTCCCATTTAACATGCTTTTTCTGAAAAGATCGTTGCCAAGAAGCCTATACAGCTGCTGCAGTGATTCCAGAGTGCTCAGGTCACCAGGGAAAAACATCAAGTAACATTCTAAATGTTCCTGAGAACCTTGTAGAGCCAGCCCTGCAATGTCTTCATGAGATGCTGGGAATCCTCCTCCCTGCGTGCGTGTCTTCACAGACTTGCAACATTCTCTTTTGTTTCTCAGGAACCACAGAGAAAGCCTTTACTTGGAATTTAAAAATTTTTAATACTAATATGAATTAATATTGCAACATCCTTCAGTTATTTAGAATTCAAACCTGGATCGCTGTGACCATCTAGAGCAGAGCCATAGATTAATCACCTCTGAAAAAGTGAGGGAAATAGATGTCACAGTATCACCACATACACTTCAGTTGTTTCAGCTAGCACCAGTGGACTTATAATTACATGGAAAATTATGGATTTCAGACCTTGTAATGTTTATTATTTGTACTTCCTAGGTGACGACAGTTAAAAAAAATTAATAGACAATCACAGCTGACTGCAAGGATGGAAAGAATAACAGCAAACACTTCTACAATGCTTACTGTGTCCTAGGCACTGTTCTAAAAGCTCTACATATATTACAAGCTCATTTAATCTTTGCAATGAGCTTATGAGATGACTGTTATTATCCCCATTTTACAGAGGAGGAAACTGAAGAGGTTCAGTATGTTGTCCATGATCACACAGACTGTAAATGATGGAGGTGAGGTTGGAACCCACAAGTCTGGCTCTGGAATCTACGCTCTCAGTCACTACCCAGTATTATCAAAAGTTCTTTCCCAGTAACTTCCATCAGTTGTCAAGGCAACTCTCGAGATGAAGAATTACTATTACTATAAACTGTGTCATTCCAGGGAAAGAATTATTTAATTAATTAATACTTGTGAATTAAACAAAGCTGAAGTGGGAGTATGAATATCACCAACAAAAGAGTGATGCTACTCAGTGTAGGGGCAAGAAGGGGCCAGGCTCCTCCAGCAGCCCTGTTTGCAGTTTCACCATCATTCAATATGATAATCTCTGATCCCTACGTGAAGCCATTAAAAGAGTCATATGACATTTGACAGACTTTGTTAATGATTCAGAAAACATCTTAAAATATGTTTTGGGGAAAAGAATTTCAAGAGTAAGTTTCAGTTACCTAGAAAATGTAGTTCTGTTGATCACCTCATGTTCTGTGCCAGATAAATGAAATGTTCTTGCTTTGCTTTGAAGGAATTGCAGACCAACATTCACGTTGATTTTTAACTTTCATAAGAGGCAAAATAGCTTTCAATGCAATGTTTTTCAAACTGAAACTGGTGACTTGTTAGTAAATCAATTTGCCAGGTTGTGAGTGGCATTATTTATAAATGGAAATAGAACAGATCAGAGTTCATTGCAGGTATTGAGTTCATATATTTTGAGATTTTATAGATATATTTTATATATATCTATAAAATTTTATATATATAAGATTTCTTATATACATATAAGATTTTATATATATATATATATATATATATATATATAATATCACACACACACACATATATCTCACATAAATATGTGCATTCTGGGTCATGATGTAAAATAATATTTCTTCCTGAGGGTCACTTTCATAGACTTTGAAATCTACGAATATAGTGTTTTAGATGACAGACTCTGAAGCAAAACTACAAAACCACTTAATAACCAAGTGGCTTTGGGCATGTTATTTTACTTCCCTACGCCTCAGTTTTCTCATCTGTACAATGGTGAGAATAACAAGAATAGCAAGAATACAGTATCTACTTTATTTTGTAGGTGTGAAAATTAAAAGAGTTAATAAATGTGCAGGACGCTGACTGGTCCGTGATAACTCCAAGAAATCTTAGTTGCTATTGCCATATTGTTATTCCCCTTCCATCCTGTTTTTGCTTAAGAAGAGGACTTAAAAAAGCAATTGTGTTGAAATGTGGTGACCTCTTTTTATCATGTCAGAATTACATCTTTTTCTCTCATAAAAACTTCCAGGATTGTGAACAATCTGTTCCACACTATTGCTTTACCTAAATACAGAGGCTGTATATAAAGATGTTCTTAAATCACTGATACATTTAGGCTAATCAGTCACCCAAAGATTTTGTCCAAAGCCTGTACAGGCGAAGTCCAGGAAGGGACTAACTGCTGGGATCACCATCTCTTGTTTGTTCTTTGTGGAAGGAACATGAGTTTCACCATACTTGGCCAGCACTAGTGTGCTTGTGCAATCTTCAGAACATATGAAAGCTATTTCAGTTGACATCAAGTATTTCCTCACTTTGGCTTATGTTCAGCAGTAACCATTCTTTATTCACATCAGGGTGACTGGGCCTGCTATGACTATTCTAAAACTGACCCTTGATTGACTGCATATGCAGATTCTTAGCAGAGCCCAGATCCACCAAAAAGGAGCTAAAAGTCATTTGGTCTTATGCACCTTCTTCCTTTTTCTCATTACAGTATTTCCCCTTTTTTTATGCACATATAATCACATGTTCTAGCTTCGTCTTATCATTTCTTTTATATTTTAGGATTAAAATCACGTTGGAAGTTCCTTTATCTATTCTATAAAATTGTTTTTTTCGGTGTATCTTTACAAGTTTTAATTCTTTTTTATATTAAGAATTATTGTTTTGTTTTCTTCCTTTTCTTATTGTTTGTCTATTGCTACCCAGTTTGAAAGGAAGTTATCAACTGATAGTATTCAGTTCCCCTTTAGTCAGAGGGTAAGGTTTTCCCTTCAAGCCCCTCCCCACACACAAGGTGTTAAGTCCTCAGCCTCTGCTCCATGGTTATAACCAATGTCCAGGACTGTTGACCACAGATGGTCCACAAGACATGGTGCAGTGGAGGCTCTACATGCAAGGGTAGGTGGCCACTGCGTGCCTTTTACTCCACAACCCAGAGCTCTTTCTCTTCAAAGACTTCTTTCCCTCCATCCTCCCCCTCCCACTTCAATTGCTCCTCTTCTTCCTTCTCCACTAACCAAATGGCTTTGGGAAGATCAAACCTGAATAGTATCAGAGCCAGGACTAGAATACAAGCCTCTTAATTTGTAATCCAGTACATTCCCTCTTCCTACTTTCTGTGCAGAAGAATTGTTAGAATGAAAGTCTCTCCTCAAAGCTGCAGGCGTTAAAATAGTTGTGGTTTCAGGTTTTATTAAATCACTGGTTTACCGGAAAGATGAAAAATACTGTTTTCAGTGCTACAGCTAATAGAAAAAGAATTTTTTTTTCAGGTACTCTACCATATAATAGGTGCTGCCTAGCGAAACACACACCTTTTTCACAGGCTCCTACACTTTCCTGCTCCAAGATGGGTTCTTAAATACTGACACCTACAGAGGGCTGACTGTCTGTACCCAGGCAGACCCTACCCGGGCCCCCTGACTTTTGTAAATGTCTTAATTCATACAGAAAAAGAAATGTTTCTTGCAATAGTACAACCGTGAAGTTTATTAAGAAAAAATTCTTCCACCCCAATACATGCTCCCAGGGCAAAGGACCTATCTGCAACTCAAGATTTCCTGAAGATTTGTCTGTGGCCAGACTATTCAGGGCCACCGAGGTTCTAAAACAAGAACATGTTTTTCAAGCCCAAGCAGCTTTTCTGCGTTAATCTAGGTATTAGCGGAAAGAAGATAGAGCCCATTTCCCTGTCCTAGAAAGTTTATAACGTACCATTCCTTATGAGTTTGTTGACAGGAAGAAAGAGACATGTTTCAGCTCAGAACACCAGATATATACCCAGAACTTGGAATTAGGAGTTTTTATATGTTCATTTGTATACTATTTAGTTTTAAATTAAGTTGTAAAGTATTTAGAAAGATATTTTAAGGTTGAGAGCCTCTCTGTTGCCCAAGCATGAGAGTTTTAGGTCAGAGAAAAAATATATTAAGTTTACAGTTGAATTGAAGACTAATCAGATAAGGAGCCAAGGAAGGAAGAAAAGGAAGAAAGGAAGAAAGGAAGGAAGGAAGGAAGGAAGGAAGGAAGGAAGGAAGGAAGAAAGGAAGAAAGGAAGAAAGGAAGGAGAGAGAGAGAGAGAGAGAGAGAGAGAGAGAGAGAGAGAGAGAGAGAGAGAGAGAGAGAGAGAGAGAGAGAGAGAGAGAGAGAGAGAGAGAGAGAGAGAAAGAAAGAGAAACAGAGAAACTGAGAAACTCTACCATCTCCAAAATGGCCATGGAAGTCAGAACAATGAAAACCAATAAACAAAAATCTGTTTTGCCGTAGACTTGTCTGTTGCATACCCATAGCTGCAGATTTCATAGATGCAGAGGAGTTTGAGGCATTCTCCACTTTGCAAATTAGAATTGACATAGATGTATATGTAAGTTGTTTACAGTCAACATCTTTTAAATGAGTTTACTGGCTGAATCTTTAAAAAGAATGCAACTTAAGTGACTTTTATCAAAAATCTATAAAAAGAGGAAAGGCTTTATAGTGCATTCTGTGGTCCCTACACCAGATCCCTTTGGCCCACCTGATGTCAGCACAGCCATCAATAGTAGACTGTTGTCACCATTGCACACTGCTGGGCACACTTCAGGTGTCTGCCTAAGTTTCTCTTCAGTGCATGTTCAGGTTCAGCCTAGAAGTTCAAAGGCATTAATACCTTCAAGGCAACCCTCAACAAGTGGGTGATGGGAGCTGGTAAACACCCAGCCTTCCATCATTGTCTAGGACACTGGTAAGGCACACTCCACACAGGTTCTCAAAGGAGCTTCTGTGGGGATAGGCCCTAGTTGGCCACTGTGATAGCCAGCTGAACAATATGTACTTTATTAGCTATTCTCCCTCCCCTTCCCTCAACCTTTTCCCTTGCATCTAGTTTCTGGGGTCACCTACCAAATAAACTACCTGTACCCAAATCCTCATCTCTAGCTTTGGTTTCATAAACATGCCCTAAGAAATGATGTTTGAAATAAAGATAAAATGGTTTGTCCCCAGAATCAAGGGCTGACAGAGAAATAACTGATAAGCAACAAGCTCTAAAACTGTGATTTAGGAAAACAGCATTTCTGGGAGAAGTGATTCTTCTCTACCACTTTAAAAATGAGTTTTATTAAGACCATACATTACCCTCCCAATTTCATGCTTTGCCTTTTCTCTTTATTCTACAGATTCTTCTGGAACACCTAAATTCACCAAGTGCCGTTCACCTGAACTAGAGACTTTTTCATGCTACTGGACGGATGGGGTTCATCACAGTTTAAAGAGCCCAGGATTTGTACAGCTGTTCTATATTAGAAGGTGCAGGCTTCATGCCTTTCTGACTTTTCTCTCCATAGATTTTCTGATTAGAGTATACTGAGTTGCATGCAGTGGCAGGAATAGAAATGATTTATTTTGATGACCTTAATATATTCATTTATCCATTTATTCAAAAAAATATGAGCGAAACCCTTACTATGTGTTGGGTACTATTTTAGGCACTGGAGATATAACAGTAATTCAAAAAAAAAAAAGATAAAGTCCTTGGTCTTGTGGAGATTTGTTTCCAGTAGTGAAAGATAGACAATAAAAGAATAAACAATAAAACATCAGCTGGTAATATGGTTTATTAAAAAATTTAAGCCAGAAAGATGATAAAGAGTGTCAGCACTGTTTGTGAGCCTATGTTCATGAGACTGTCTGAAGGTGAATGTGTGAAAGTATGGGTGTAAGTGTGAATATCTGAATGTGTGAGAGAGTGAGTGTTTGAATGTATGGATGAGTGTGCATGAGTGTGGGTACAGGGAGCTTGGGTGATATTTTAAATGAGGAGGTTATAGGAGGCCTCTCTAATGTGGTATCATATAGCAGAGACATAGTGAACTGAGAGAGTCCATGGGCAAAAGGCTGTCCAGGCAGAGAAAATTGCAGGTAAAAAGGCCCTCAGGCCAACTGGGCAGGTCCACAGAAAGCAGGAGGCCAGAAAGGATGGTACAAGGCGAGAGATGGGAAGAATGATATGAGAAGTGGTCAGAGAGTTAGCCAGGCCAGACTGTGACAAGCATTGGAGACCATGGCAGGGCTTTGTATTTCACATTCTCTGTGGTAGGAAGCCATAGGGGATTTTTGAAAAGATATATGTTTTAAAAGACTAAATTTTGGTTTCTATGTAGAAAATAGACTATACTCCTGTTGAATTAGTTGTATTCAATAGGGGACTGTAATATTTTTCTATTTCATGTTTACCAGTAGTCCTTTAAAATAATGGGAAGAGTAAAACAAAGATCTCTCAATATAGTCAGCACTCGAGTTGTTTATTTCTTACCCCTCACCTGGCATTATTTCCATTTCTGTTTACTCTTATTTTGTACCTTTGTGCTTTTTAAAATTTTAGACTCAAACACTCTATCAACTCTTTTCCATTCAACCCCCAAGGAAGGCCTAAGCAAGAAGCAAGGTTAGTGGGGACCCGTTCTCCAAGGCTGTTCATCAGTCTGTGGAAGATGCTGTCTACCCCACAGAGGAGCTGGGAAAAGGAGGGAAGATGCAGAGAGTAATTAAGGACATGAGTTCAGGGCCAGCAAACCTGCATTTTAGCCTGCCTCTGGCACTCACTCACCAAGTAATGCTGTGCAAATTAGTCAGCCTGTCCACAGCTCAGCTGCCTCATATGCAAAATGGAGTTAATAGAGCTTGCCCCATGGCTTCTAATGATGATTTTATTAGCTAATACATGAAAATACATGGCACATAGTAAGTACTCAATAAATGGTAGCTGCTATTTTTATTATTGGTAGTTTAATAATAACTTAAAATAATGATAGATAATTTTAATTCCTGGGCTACAAATTGATTTTGATTCTTTACTGTTTGTGATTATTTGTATCCTTTAAAAACATTTTTAATGCAGAGCTGGGTGCTTAATTTAGAAATAAGATATACTTTGAGTTAGCAACCAGGACTGGCCTTACCTACCATTACAGTATGAGAGAGGCCTCTTGGATGTATCTCAAAGGGCACACGGGGATGAGATAGTTGGGTACCAAATGCACTTTTTTTTTTTTCATTAATGTTGACATTGTAGAGTGGTAAGGTTCAGCTAACAAATCTGATTTTGTATTTTGGACAGGAAGCAAAAATATTTGGTAACACTTTTTAATATCAATTGAATTGATTGTTAAATGAAGAAGAGAGATTTCATAAGTTTAACTTTTGTAGTTTTGCTTCAGCAACCTAGAGAGCCAGCTCAATCAACACAAAATAAGTTATCTGCACAGCCACAGTTAACTAAACTGAGAAGAGAAATAGCAGAATTGGGCCTACTTTATAAAAATAAGTTTACCCTAATATTCACCAGATTTGAACCTAAGCAAAAAAGATAAATCCACAGGTGTGGACCTTTCACACGTTTATCCCTTACCCTCACGAGTCAGGGCCACATAACTTTGCCATCGAGCCTCCTCTGCACAGCCTGGGTCTGTCAGCATCCCTATTCCAAGCCTCAGCTCTGCACCAACAGAGATGCCACTGAAAGTGTGACCAGGTGAAGGGGAAATCTTGGACATATTCAGAAGGATGTCAGTAGTTTTGGCCCTAGTGAAGTTTGGGATCCCAGGGGGGAAATGGTCACATCCTCAAGCCCGCAAGGTATAACTTCATGATTACTGCAGACCTAAATGGGCAAAATTAGGGTTTTGTGTTTTTTTTTCTATAGAAATATAATTATTTTGAGTATCTTAGCCAAAACAGCATAAACCCCTTCATGGTTTGTCTGGAAACGGTAGAATTTAAGGGGTTAGTAGTATCGGCTCTCGGCTGCACCGAGTAACGTACAAGTGTGTTAGACTGCGTATTGTCCCCTTAAACAAAGAGGGGAGCACCAAAGTACTTTCTGACTCCTGTCACTGTTTCTTATAATTCAGT
The DNA here is from genome assembly GCA_004027375.1 of Macroglossus sobrinus. Taxonomy (NCBI): domain Eukaryota; kingdom Metazoa; phylum Chordata; class Mammalia; order Chiroptera; family Pteropodidae; genus Macroglossus; species Macroglossus sobrinus. The sequence goes on along the minus strand of PVKZ01000346.1, from coordinate 172,504 downwards.
TCCCAGGAACTACAAAATCATGACTCTCCCCATCCCTGACTCACAAAGGAAACTGTGATATAATTTCATCCAGACCCAGAGCAGTGGATGCAGGGGGAGCAGAGAAGGAGCTGATGCACCTGGTTTTCTGTTCAGAGGTCGGGCTTTGGTCACTAAAGCACAAGGGATCCTAAACACATCGGCCTGTCAATAGGACAGACCCAGAAGCAGCTGCGTATGCTTAGCCATCGCTGCTGCCGGCCAAGTCGGTGGCAGGAGAGGCAACCAATTCAGAGCAGTCTTTGCCACCCTGTGATGATGATGGTGACCATGCCAGGTTCAGCATCTGAACTTAGAGGGGACTCCACGTGAATGCAAATCACAGGCATCGCAAAAGGCAGCTCTGGGAGGCTGTCAGAGATGCTTTGCTCTTAGCTACTTGCCTGCAAATGTCTCATTTTCAAAGGAAGTGAGTGTGAAGACTTAGTCCTTAAGGTTGTATCCCCCCAACACACACACACACACACACACACACACACACACACCTCTGCCATTCTCCATCTTGCCCCCCGCAACAAATTATGCAGGATTTGTCAAAAAAATTATTTTTTCATTCCAAGTTGTGGGGGAATTTAGAAGGGAGAAAGTACATTTTTACTTTCTTTTTACAAGAAAATTTTAAGCCTAAAATGCATGATCTATACATCATGAAAACAGTTGTCCTTAAAGCATAAATGATGTTTTATTTTTATTTTTTTAATTGGTTACATTTAGATGGAAAACATTTCTTCTGCTTTTTCTTCTGCTTTTTATTGATCATCTCTTTCTACAGTTCTCACTCCACCTATTTCACAAGATAGACTGGAAGCTGACCCAGGAGCACTTAACTTTGGGGAATAAGAGAAGGAGAGAGTAGCTTCTGTAAATTGGCTTTGGTCATCTGTGTAGAAACTCAACCTAGTGAAGGCAGGCAACAGAATATCTGTTTTGTGAGTCATTTTGGTTTTTTTTGTTTGTTTGTTTTGTTTTTGGTCTAAATTTAATAGTTTAAAAATAAATGTTAAACATTTATTTAAAATAGAATTCAACTTTGGTTAATGATGGAGGGGGACAGGAGTTGTGTTTTGAACCAGCTCTTCTTGATCCATCATACTTAAGTGATTTTACTTGTTTGTTCTTTGGAGTTAATAGATTTGGGATAATCTAAACAGAGTTTTTTTTTATACATTCCCCATAGGAGACAGGGTGCTGACATGTCCAAGTTGAGACACTGTGTTAAACACACAGAGCTAACCTCCTTAAGACAAATCCAGACCTGCTAAGCACTGGCCTACATCTTAGGACATTTTAATATTTACTGTAATACTATCAGTTATGCTAAAAATATTTTATATCCCCTCTACTATCACATTGAAGCCTCATTCCCTAGGCAATCTTGTTAGACCATTTTGTGCACAATCTTTTTAAACTCTTTAATGTACTCTTATTTACTTTAAAACTCAAAATAAAATAAGCTGTACTATAGTTCAATGGCCTACCTATCCCTTATTTTTAAAAATCTATTTTCTGCTATAAATGCACATACACAAACAATTTATTCTTGTTTCTGTCCTCTACCCTCATTTTTCTCATCAAGGATGACTCTTCCTCTCATCCAAAGGTATGCAACTTTTAAGAATCTCAACCAGAATTTAGGCAACAGTTCATTGTCTCAGACCTTGGTGTTTCTGGCGCTTTAATTCCAAGTTCTTTCCAACAGCTGATGAGCAGCTGTCCCAAGGACCTCCTGATATTGCACAAGTTTCTTCTTACTGCCAAACGGACCAGCCTGAAAAATAGCTGGAAAGAAGGAAACGTGTGTCTTCTCCCAGCTCCTCACCCCTTCCTTTCAGTTCCCGCCTTCCCTACAGCCTGTGGTGTCCTTGTTGCCAGCACCCGTCCCCCAGGGGGATACTCACAGACCTCTAATCTGGCTGCCAGCACCCAGCACTTGGGCCTACACAAGGTCATTCCTGCTGCCTTTCTCCTCTGCCACAGAGTACCTGGTTTATGTTTTATTGATTTATAAACCCTCTTCTCAACTGAAAGTCTAGTGAATAATAAATGAGTAATGAATTATCCCACCCAAGTAGCAATTCTAATTTAAGAAAGTTTTTCCCAATTCTTCCATTGCCTTCTGCTCCCCTTGCCACATTCATGCCCACACTTCCTTACCTTAATGCCTTTGACCGCTCTGTTCCCTCCCTTCCTTTCCCTGTTGCCATCTATTAAACTTTTACCCATCCTTCAGGATTGCTAGAAACACCACCTCCACCTCAAAGCCTTCCATGAACAGTCACAGCAATCATTTCTTCTACTGAACTCATAGGGAGCCTAATGAGCACTCTCTGTGAGCACTTACCCATATGACTTTGTAATATGGTTTTTAAATAATGTCCTTGAAGCAGAATTCCTTAGATACACATGAATCCCCCATTATGCCCAGCAGAGTGTTTTATATATAATCAATGCTTATTAAATATCAATGGAATGTATGCAGGAGACCAAAAAATACTCAGATTGTAATTTATGAGTCATCTTCTAGTCTGGAGGCAGGGATCAAATCTTATTAATCATATCCACACAGTGCTAATGCTGGATATAGTGCTTATATAGTGCTTGCATAGTAGGCTCCCAAAGATGGCTTGCTGAATTCAGTCAGGCAGGCAGATGGGACTTTGGAGAGCTATTTCACATTCTATCACGTTTGCTCTACTCCTGCTGGTGGGGAATTTGAGTCTGAGCAATCTTTTGATTGCTCTGCATTTTTGTTCAAGTCCCCATGGCAGCGAACCAGGGAATTTCCTTTCCCAGAACTCTGACTTCCTTCCACAGTGAACTTCCTGGCATCTCTTTTCCATGCAATACATATCTTGCTGTTCTTTTAAGTCATCGAGAAAATGATGCTTTCTGTAGAGTGGGATAGAGATGAATATGGTGGAACATAAAGGTGAAGATGCAGCTTCTCTGATTTATTCTGTGTTCTCCATGTGTCCATCTATCTTCCATAATTTGTTTTGTTTGATTTTGTCTGATCTAAGACATAGGAAAAGAGGAACTCATTCTTTGTAGAGAAAACAAAAAAAGAAACTCACAAGCAAACATGTTGATTCAATTCAGCTCATGTTTGTTTTCTCTTTTTTTATGTATATGTATATATATTATAATTGGATGTTCATTCTTAGTTACAAAATAGAAAAGAAAAATGTTTTCTGAGTTTGGAAAGATTTTTTAGTTTCTGGATTCATGCCTTTTATCTCTTTCAGGTGTGGGGGAGAAAAAGCTAGGATTCCCATGTTTTATAAGTATTACCTGAGTGTCCAGCATGTTGGAAATATTCCCATGGCTCTTCACAAGATTAAGGAAAAAATCAGAAGTATGGAAAGGAGTCCAAGACACAGAGAAAACTCTCCCAGGCATAGGACAGCCATGGTGTGAGGAACACAGGATACAGTGGTTCAGTAGGTGGTAGCTGATTTTCCACCTCAAGGCCACCCAAACCTTGGTGTCACTCAGTCTGGAGAACACCATCAGTGGACCTTGGTTCCTTATACCATGAATTAGGGGAAAAACACCCAAGTCTAAAGACTCACAGTTCTCTGGAAATCTCTATAGTTTGGGAGTTGACTGCCTGCCATGTTTTAATGAAAGACATTAAGCCTCAGAACCCTTATCTGTAGAATGGGGATGATAAAGTTCCTATCAATGAATCACTGAGGTTAGGAGCTGGCACATTATATGCAGATAGTTTTACTATAAGCAGAAATACCAAATGGCCTCCCATCTGTCTGCAGATACTAGTGATACCTACAGAAGTGATACTTCTTAGAGGTGACACCACTGAAATACTTGCTCATAAACATTTGTCTTCCAGTTTGTTGAATCTGACTGTCAAGCATCTCACTTTGACTTAAACTATAGAATGGTTTTTGGAACAATTTGTCTTTTTTTTTCCCTCCATTTCAGGAGCACTCAAGAATGGACTCAAGAATGGAAAGAATGCCCCGACTATGTCTCTGCTGGAGAAAACAGCTGTTACTTTAATTCATCTTATACCTCCATTTGGATACCCTACTGTATCAAGCTAACTAGCAATGGTGGTACTGTGGATCAAAAGTGCTTTTCCGTTGAGGAAATAGGTAAATCACAGGTTTGTGTTTTATTTGACATGGCTTTAGATTAAGTCTAAGCTAGGAAGCTGGCAACGTCCAAGTGTATTTGCGTAGAAAGACTCTGTCATTGTGCTCAAGTGGTGGAAGGAAGTGTACGGGGCACAAGATAAGCTGGTGAACAAGAGGGAAAGGGCAGGGGTTGGGGAGACTTAAATTGGCTCTAACATAAAAGAATCTGGCAGTAAATGTTGTAAATAAAAGAATGAAAGCCTTATGGACTTTCTTCCTTGAGGAGGTCTTTAAGCTGTGTTGTGTTCTTGTGTGCCACTTGTGAGTTTGTAAGAGACAAACTCAATGTACTTTTAAGATTTCTTCTTTTCTAATTATTTGGTATGATTATTACATTCAGGTCTACTGAAGTATGTTGTCCTTTGATCTCTACCATTGCTCTAATAAATGCCTAGATTTTCTTTTTTACAAAGCATAATGACTCTGGACTTTTACATTTACAAAACAGCCAAAATCAGTTTAAAGACATGTTTATAAGATCTCAAGACAAACATTGGAGATAATCAGCTCAATAAACTAAGGGAAAGATCCAAACAGATTACCCCTTACCCATCATGTAGACACAAGGGAAATGAAACAAACAAACCAAAATAAACCCAAACAACTATAATTGGAATGTTCGTGTTTAAACTATAATAAGTATAAACAGCTAAATAGAAAAAAAAATCAAAGAATAACTTTGAGTAGTTAACATTAATGTCTCAAATCTATCCACAAGAGCTCATTTGTTTCTTATAGAAATTCCTTGGAGCTTCTCTTAGATGTTCTATTCTGGTATATGGTTTGCTAGACATCAGCAGACTAGAACAGACTAAGAGAATGTGGCTTGAAGCTCAGACAGAAACAAATAAATCTCATAACCTTGACTCTGAGGAAGAAGATTATGAAACTTAACAAGCAAAAAAGAGAACCCAATAGAATAGTTTAGGGAAACTGTTTAGTGCATGTCCTAACATCAAGAGGTATAGCTTCTGAGTGACTAAATGATAGTAGTAAGAATACTGAGTCAAGACCCATGTTCTAACCCTGTCTCTGCCCATAGCCAGCCCCACTTGTTTACCTGGCTGACTTTCACTGAGTACCTGCCATGAACTAGGTGCTATTTAGGTACTGTGCCCAGGAGTGGTAGCTACAGAATGAATGAGATACAGTCAATTTGAGGAGAAGGCGTGTTAACAAATAATTGCAATATATAATAACAAATAATTACAATACAGCATGGTAGGTGCCGGACTCAAGTTATATGGAATGTATAGCAGGCCAAAGGCATCAATGATTGACTGGTCCTGAGAGGTGAGGAAAGGCTGCACAGAGATGGTGACAATTCAGTTACTTCTTAAAGCATCATTTGGAGTTTCCAGGTCTACAAAATGGACTGTGTCTTCCATCAACTACTAAGTTCCAAAAGTGACAAACAGCACAGAATATTCAGGGGCTCAGGAACGGTTAGGCAGGCCTAACTGGTCTGCCAGAGAAATCATCAGTGGTCTTGTGTAGCCAACAAAAGAATTTGGACATTATCTTACTGCCAAGGGGTACATTTGTGGATGTTTAAATAGGAAAATCATTTGAGGATGTTAATAGTAATAACTAACACTTAAAAAGCATTTATCATGGTTCAAGTATAATAACCATATGAGATAGGTTGTATTATAACCTCCCTTTTATAGATCATGAAATTGAGGCTCAGAGCAGGTAAATGTCAGCCGATAGGTACAGCTGACATTTGAACCTAGGCTGCACAGCTCTGGAGTGTGTTCTTATTCTCAATATTATGCAGTACTCCCATCGTATTTCGATGTCTCAGGGAAATTCATCTTGCTACAGTGTGGAGGGTGGTAGATTGGGTGGTACAGACTAGAGATTTGAAGGTAGAAGACTTTGTGATGATCAAAGCAAAAGATGAGGATGGGTGTTATTACAACAATAGCAGAAAAGGAGGGAGCTGAGAGTGAGAAATGGCAAAGAACTGAGGTGACCCTAATAGATCTTAGATGTCAATCCCAGGCCTTAGTGTCCTTGTGTGTTATGTATGTATTCTACTACTACCTCACAGTGCTGGTCTTTGGGTTTAAAGTAACATATTAGGTTGACCTTCGTCATTCATTCAGTTTATTCAGCAAATATTTATTGAGTCTCTTCACTGAGCCAGGCAGTATTTGAGGTGCTAGGGACAGAAAATGTTTGCTCTCATAGGATTTTATCCTGGTGAAGAAAAAATAACAAGAAAGGAGAATGGAAGTACTAGAGATGTTGCTTATTTAAATAGGGTTTTCAGAGTCGACTTTACAGAGACCATGACACTTGGGTAAAGAAGGAAATGAGAGGACAATCTTGTATATCTGAGGAAAGGGCATTTCAGTAAGAGGGTACAGCAAGAGTAAAAGCTCTTGAGATAGGAACATGCCTTTTATCTCTTAAGGGACAGGATGGGGAAGGAGCTGGCACAGAGCAAGCAGGGAAGAGAGAGACCAGATATGAGAGATAAGAGAGTCAAAACCTTAGTGCCTTTTCAGCCATTGTAATGACTTTGGCTTTCACTTGGAGTGAGATAAGAAGCCTTTGGAGCATTTTAAAGGATGAGTGCTATGATCTAATTTAAGTGTGAAGATAAACACTGTGACAACTGTACTGAAGATTGTACTGAGGATAGACTGAAGGGGGACAAAGACCACAGGAGGAGACCATTTAGGAGGCTAATACAGCAAGATTACAAAAAAAATTATAATGGCTAGGACCAGGTTGTAGAGGTGCAGGTGGTGAGAAATGGTTGGATTCTGGGAATACCTTTAAAGTACAGCTGACAGACTGTGGAGCGGCAAGAAAAAGAGGTCAAGGAGAAGTTCACAGTTTTTATCCTGAGTGCCTGGAAGGATGAAGTCACTGTTAACTGAGAGAAGGGAGACAAAAGCGGAGCAAGTTCTGGGGAGAAGGCGAGGCTTCTTTAGAGATGTGTTAAGTCTCAAATGCTTTTTAAACATCTCGGAGGCATTGTCAAGTATGCCACGAGGAAGTGTAGAGGTTACTATGCTTAGAACTGTGAGAAGAACAGGGTCCTTCTCAAAGAGGACCCTGTTCATCCATTTAAAGTAGGGTAATTTTAAAGATGTGCCATGAGTAAATAGTTTTAGAAAATTTTCATCAAAAAATATTTTTTTTTATGTTCAGTCACTTAAGTGGTTAAGCTTGGGTTATCAGAATTCATCTATCCCTAACAAATCCAGAAAGGAGGGATATTACTATCAAGATGTAACATATGTAGCTTAGCTATTTTGCAAATGCCTCCAATTTAATTTTCAAAGTGTCAAATTTGGAATTTCTTTACTTTTTCTAAGTAGGGTCCACTTTACAGTGGCCAATGGCTTATGTCTTCACAGTAAGTGTTCCCACTCTGATTAGATACAGGAGCTACTCCCTTTAGCTATAAATTTTAACAGCCAGTGAGAGCTCCTCATGGTGTATATTTGTAGGCTTATCTCTTATCAACTTTGGGGGGCTCAGACTTTGCAACATTGTAGGTGACTGTCCACGGATAGTAGAAGAAAAAGTAAACTGTACTCTGTACCTGCAAGTGAAAACCTTAGTACTGAGACCTAAATAGCAATAATTTATTGGGGACTGTCTAGAGTATAAATTTAGGTACCATTCTTGGCTTTAGGATCTATATTTCTATCAACTTTTGGGAATTTGTGGTCTTAATTGGCAGAATGCAACAGATCTACCTGAGAATATATAGTACAGTACATGAGTAGAAACTAAGCAAAACACTATTTCAGATTATTTACATGCAGTTAAGTGCTAGATAGAAAACACTAAATGGAGAGAACAGTGTGATACCTTTCTTCTTAGGTCTAAAGAAATGATCACATGTGGCTAAGGAGACAACCAGCGAAGGAGCATTTGCTAAGTGTTGAAAGGGTTAAACTGGTAGCAATACAGAAATGAATAAGACAAAGCCTTTGTCTCAGGTCATAAACAGTTTGGAAGAAAAAGATTTCTCTACTTCTCATTCCAAAATAGCCACATCTTTAAATACTGTAGGTCTTTCTGATTTTCTGTTCCTTCAGTTTTGAGTTTAAATGAATTTCTTTGCCGAAAGCTCAAAGCATTCATTCTATCAGAGCTAAAAGAAATGTAAGATCTGGCAGATCTTAAAGAAAAATTATAGATCAAATTTTAGACTGAAAAAGGAATTTTTTGTAGGGGCTTTTCTAGAATTAAAAGCAGATCATCCTTAAGTAAAAAAATGATACTTTTATAAAGTGAGAATGTACTAATAGGGATATTAGAAGAATTAAGAGAATATGAATAATAAAAATGTTTAAAGAAATTTGGTCTCTTCAGAAAAAAAGCATTTTATTAATATCTAGCTGTCTCTCTTTGTGTACTAATTCTCCACTGAAACACACAGTACAACCAGATCCTCCCATTGGCCTCAACTGGACTTTACTGAACATCAGTTTAACGGGGATTCATGCGGATATCCAAGTGAGATGGGAACCACCACCCAATGCAGATGTTCAGAAGGGATGGATAGTCCTGGAGTATGAACTACAATACAAAGAAATAAATGAGACCCAGTGGAAGATGGTAAGATATTATTACATCTCGCAATGAACAATCTTTCGAATTTTATTTCAACCCCTCACTTATTTATAATTAAATCTTTCTTTTGACCTAATACCACATGCCCATGCCATATGCTTCATAATTTCTTATTTGAGGAAAACCAATGTAATCAGTAAAATATCGTCTTGGAATTCTGTCCATCATCAGACACTTACTTACATGGAACTTATTTTGAAGCCCATGGAAGGAAAGGAAACCCATTTCCCCTGTCATCCTTGGTGTTCAGTTTAACTTTAGAACAAAATTGTGTACTTTAGCCACTTAGCTGTCTTTGAGGACGTGGCCAAACATGGGAAGGGTTATGACCAAGGTCAACAATGAGCTATGGCTACATATTCTCTCATGATTTTAGTTGCTACTACTTATAAGACCCCATTAAAATAAGTTTTTAAGTGACTCCAGGAGGGAAGCAGAGGGAGGGAGTATGTCCCTTAGAGGTTTCAGAAGGATGTTTTGTTAAGTACCTCAGAGGAGAATCAAGCTAAGAGTTTTTTTATGTAGGCAAGTAGCATGGTACTGGTTGACCTCTGAACTCCTCACTTTTTGCCAAGTGTATGGGAACTGAGCACTTAGATAAATTCCACATGGCACACAACAAGAAGGAAAACAGGATTATCATGCTGCTCCCAATATAACTAATTCTAAATCAGTCTAACCGCAGCCACAGCTCTGGCCAAGTCAAGTGGTTTCTGGCCAGTCATCAGGTCATGCCCAGCAGCCTGGCACGGCCTCACTCCCAGAATTTTGAGACACCAGGCCCTGTCCATTCAGTGACCCGCTGAAAAGAAGCTGATTTTGTCATTAGAGAAAAGCTAAATTTAGAACATCTTTGAACAGTTAAATATTGGGCTTTGAGTTTCTGTTTTTGGAGTCATTTTAATTTAGATATCTATTCTGTAACTTGGTGCAAAAAAGCCCAGTTGGATGCTGAGTCAAATGTGACTTTCTAAATTCAAGCTATAATCAAACACTTATTCAGCAACCAGGTATTGAAATAACCACATGCACAAAGGACTGTACTAGGTACCCCAAGGCAGCAGTTCTCAAAGTGTGAACCGTGGAGTCCTGAGGGTCCTAAGACCCTTTCAGGGAGTCCACAAGGTCGACTCTTTCTACAATAATACTAAAATATTACTTTCTTTTTTCACTGTGTTGAGGTTTTCACTGATGGTACAAGAGCAATGGTGAGAAAACTGTTGTCCTACCATTAGCACAAATCAAGGCAATAGTACCAAACCATGCTGATAGTCACTGTATTGTTCACCACCAAGCCCTCACAGTAAGAAGGAGAGGGGAGAGACAGTTTCACATAAGAATGGCCTTGATGAAACTGTGAAAGTTATTAATTTTATTAAATATCATCCTTTGAGTACATAGCTTTTAATATTCTATGTGACACCTGGGAAGCACACATAAAGCACTTCTGCTGCCTACAAAGGTACCAATGGTCGTCTTCAGAAAAAGCACCTAAACAGCTAAGTTGCCAGCTGAACTAGCTGCTTTTTGTATGGAGAACACCATTTGGGACACCAGTTTTACTTGAAAGAATGGCTGATAAACTGGTAAATACTCATATATGAGTTGGCAAATATCTGACAAACATTTCTTGAAAAAGAATGAAGTGAGCTTATCACTTCAAGAAAAACAATTGACAATATTTACTGCCAATGGAAAAAAATTGAGCTTGCAAGGGAAAAATTAGAATTTTGGGAAACTGCAATTGTGAGCTTGATAGCTTCTTAATCTTCAAAGACTTACCTGATAAGATCAATGGTGATACTATTAGTGAAAGTGATTTTTAAAATATTGCATAATAAAATATGTACATTTAGAAAATCTGCATAACTCAGTGAACCTATATTTTCTAAATGACCAATACATGATGTAACCCAAATCACATATGGGAAAATGATCCATTCAAAATACTAGATAGAATGATGGATTTTAATATAATGACATAATAAAGATCCATTTGTACAGTCTCAGATTCCACATTGCAACTAACCTTTAAGAAAATAGTACTTGTTGAGTTTGGGTGTTAGTGCTAAAGAAGAATATCCACAATTATCTAAAAACGCTATTAAAATATCTTTTTTTTCCTCACTATATATCTGTGAGACCAGATTTTATTCATGTACTTCAACCAAAACAACACATCCTAACAGATTTAATTCACAAGCAAATATAAAAATATAGCCATCTTCTACTAAGCCAGACATTACAGAGATTTGCAAAAATGTAAAACAGTATCACCTTTCTCTCTATAATTGTTTTGGAAAGTACAATAATTTTTATAAAAATATATTATGTTACTATAAAATAAACTTACTATTATTTTAATTTTAAAATTAGCATTATTTAATTTCTCAGTTTTAATTTCTAATATGGTAAATAGTTATAGGTATAAACCAAATAAACCAAATCTTTAGGATTCTTAATAATTTTTAAGAGTGTGAAGGAGTACTGAAACAAAAATGTTTGACAGCTTTAGAAAAGGCAAATATGTAAATCAGAACATTAGCATTCATACATTTACTGATCATAGTTTCAAGCCTGAAATTCCCTGGCATGTAGTTATGTAACCAAGGCACAGATATGAAACTCACACCCTGAACCAGAGCGTGGGAGTCTGGGACTCAGTCAGTTGACCCTTCAGGGCTGTCTCCTGGCTTTGTTGCATTTTGCATTCTCCACTACTAAATCGCATTGGATAGTCCAAAGGGATCAGTTAATATGTACTTACCTTTTATAAGTGAAGTCAGATGTTCATGGTGTTTATAAGTGTGGTCATTTGCAAGGGTCTCAAATAGAGCTATCATGAATATCAGGGGCCTATCCATAAGAACTAACCTATCTGGAAGAAACTCACAGTCTAATTGGTTAAGAGTAAAAGCATCATAAGCATTAAAAGAAGAGAGTTTTGTAAGCAGTGGGAAAAGAACTAGTTATTTCTTGCTCGTATCAGAAACATTACCATTTGCCAATATCCAATTTGGTATTATTCTTTTTAATTAAATATCTCTTGAATATAAAAGTAATACCAATGACCAAGTAGTTCTTACAACTATTTACCTGCTAAACTAAGTTAAGAATTTATGGCTTTTTAAGGACTAATGGGTGGCATAGAATTATTTACAACATGTGGGCCATCACTTGAACACCTGCTATATACCTGAAGATAATGAAGGTATTATTTGCCCCCAGAGAATTTGCCGCAGTGACTGAACAGTGAAATACAAGAAGTAATATATGATCGTATTAATGTATCGTCTGGCAGGATAGAGTAGGAAACGTGCCAGCAAAGACATCTTAGAATTTCAGCAGTACTTACACTAAGGATTGCCCAAAAAGAGGCATCCTCACATGGGCAGGTGGCAGAGTTCAGTGTGGTGATGGGAGCTGTGTGAGCAAATCTGAGTGTCATATGGCTGGTGTGCAGGATAGAAGACAGAGAGGGGCCATGGGCCAAATCACCAAGATCTCCTTCCTGGCTTTGTTATTAATAAAATCTGTAAAGTAGTAACATTGATGAAAATAGCAGAGAAATTAGGGCTTTGAGAAAACATAGGCTTTTAAAATATTTTTAATGATATGTTTAATATTCAGAATCCTATCTTTAAAAAAACATTATAGGCATGCAAGTATTCCATATATTAAGAAGTTTCTTTTAAAGGTGCAAAATTACCATCCCACGCATACATGGGGAAAAAAAGAGATACTTTGTGAATAAAATCTAACTGAGGTGAAAGGAAAATTTGTTGTCAAAACTGAAGAAGGTCCAGCTTCTGACTTAGTAAATCAACTTATAAGAATCTATGTGAAAAATCTATGCTACTGAAAGAGTGTTGTTAGTTTTTTATAAACAGGAACAAGGTGTTCTACCAGGAAACATACAAAAAGTGCATATTGAATACTTACCTGCTTTGAATATTTGACATAGAGAAAAACATAATTATTAACTGGGTCCACTTCTTTGACAGCGATGTGTCTAATAGCCTCACCGACCCTTCCCCAGGAAATAGAAGAATATCCTGGCTTTAAGCATTGCGGAACTCCTATGACTTTTTCTTTGCAGATTTTGAATAGCAAACTATTTTAAGATGACTTTAAGCTTCCCAGAACAAGCAGTTTGAGTATGTAGTTGCTTCTAACAGAATTATTTGAAAGTTCAATTAAGACAACTATGATTTTCCTAGGACTCTTTCCAATTCTGTGATCATATGAATGACTACCCAGAATTTCTAAGAATGACTATAATTTGTTTTGATGTGAAAATGTTTTTTTTTTCTGTCCTTATGTCTTTATACGAAATTTTAATGTCCCAAAGGATAGACAACATATCTGTAGTCTTCTTTATAGTTCTGTTGTTTTCAATAATAATTTTATTGTGCTTTGATCTTAGAATATTTGACAGACTTATTCAAAGATATGGCTGCATTTCTGTAAAAGCCTATTATTATATCTTTGGGTTTATACCAAAATAAATTTGAAGCCTATTATCCATTTATCAAATGATTCTTTGTAATGTTATTTGCCTTAATCTTTCTTTAAATAACAACCCTCTCCAGCACTATTTCAAATATTACTTACTTTACAGAAATTTATTTTGAAAACAAATACAGAAACACCATGTAAACTTTATTGCATTGAGTTGTTGACCCTCTAACCAATAAGTTTTATATTTTATCTTGAAAGATGGACCCTGTATTGTCAACATCAGTTCCAGTGTACTCATTGAGACTGGATAAAGAATATGAAGTGCGTGTGAGATCCAGGCAACGAAACTCTGAAAAATATGGCGAGTTCAGTGAGGTGCTCTATGTAACACTTCCTCAGATGAGCCCATTGGCATGTGAAGAAGGTAAAAATAAAAGATTAAAATGACAGCCAACATGGCTTTCATTAACATACAGTAATACATTCCCTACACTGTTAGGGTGTTGTCCAGATCAAGATACATTACCGTCAAATCTTAATGTGAGAGACCTCGAGCTCACTCTCTATAACAGGAATCCATTAAAAAGCTGGAAAAAAGATTTCATTTTTGAATTATTTAGTTCATGAAAAGTCCTGGGATAGGTGGAAGTTAGAGAAGGGAAGATAATAATGAGGGTTATCTTTAGATATCAGAATTTCAGGTGATTATTTCTTTATATGTTTCTATAATACTCACATTTTCTACAATGAGTTAATTGGTATTTGCCATCAGAAAAAAAAACATTTTTTAAGTACATAATGAAAATTTTCTGTATCTATAAGGACAGATGTAATATATGCTATCTAAGAGAAAGCCTGATACTGAGTTAGCATCGGTAGTCAGATAGGTGCTGATTGGTTTCAGGACATTTAGGTGTAGCTTTTACCTGGAGAAGGCTTAATAAGTAGTGTGCCAGTTATGCTCAAGGATGACATAGAACATTCAAAGATATTATATAAGAGAAATAAAAGATAATTAAAGTTTTAAAGAAATGAAAACTATGAATTTAGAATAAAAGAATTAATGTTTTTTGGAAACAAATAAACAATGCTGCTTAACAATGAATATTAAGTATATAAAATAGTATCCCTCTCAAATGAGAATCAGCTAGAGCTCATCTCCACTGAAGACAGAAGTTTACAGGACCATATGAGGAAGTGAGGTTTCTTAATGAAACAATCAACAAGCTACAAAGAAATGAAATTTATATTTCTGTATTTGTGGTACAGGTAGAATTCATAAAACTAAATAACATTTCAATGAAAATATTTATACCTCCATTTTCTTCTAAGCTCTACTCAACAAATTATTTGTTGTTTCAAACAATTTGACATAATGAAACTCTTGTTTAAAAAGTAAACTTGTTACATATCCTTTAAGCTTATTATGATGGCTTTTTTTTTCCATGTTAAAAAAAAAGAAGAAAATGAAGCACTAGCTTTATATGTTCCTGAATATGTCATTGATATAAAACTCTAAATACCACAAGATACAAATAATATTCTCTTCCCCACTAATTCTTCATAATGCCCATAATATCCCTTGGGGATTTTAATAACTGAACAAGAAAATTAAAATGAGGAAAAAATATTACAGTTGAAAACCTACTTTTAATAAAACAATGTAAGGTGAACTCTGCCAATCTTTTTAAATTAAAAAGCATTAAACCTTGAGCACCTTTTCATATGTCTATTGGACACCTGTATTTCCTCTTTGGAGAAATATCTGTTTAGGTCTTCTGCTCATTTTTTAATTGGATTGTTTGTTTTTTTGTTGTTGAGTTGTATGAGTTCTTTATATATTTTGGATATTAATCTCTTATCAGATGTATCATAAGCAAATAGCTTCTCCCATTCAGTCGATTGTCTTTTCATTTTGTTAACGGTTTCCTTTGCTGTGTAAAAACTTTTTAGTTTGATGTAGTCCCATTTTTTCTTTTATTTCCCTTCCCTGAGGAGATATGTCTGAAAATAAATTACTATGTCACTAACCATCAGAGAAATGCAAATTTAAACCACAATTAGATATCACCTCACACACTGTTGTGGCTATCATTAATAAATGGCTATCATTAATAAATCAAAGAACAAGTGTTGGTGAGAATGCAAGGAAAAGGGAACCCTCACACACTGTTGGTGGGATTGAAAATTGGTAGAGCCACTATGGAAAACGGTCTGGAGGTTTCACCAAAAATTAAAAATGAATCTGCCCTTTCACCCAGCAATTGCACTTCTTGGTATTTATCCAAAGAAAGCCAAAACAATAACTTGCGAAGATCTATGCACCCCTATGTTCATGGCAGCACAATTTACAATAGTCAAGATATGAAAGCATCCTAAATGCCCATCAACAAGACTATTGGATAAAGAAATTATGGTTTATATATACAATGGAATATTACTCAGCCATTACAAAAATTAACTTCGACCATTTGCAACAACATGGATGAACTTAGAGATCCTTATGCTGAGTGAAATAAGTCAGACTGAGAAAGATAAATACCACACAATTTCACTTATATATGGAATCTAAGGAACAAAACGAACAAACTAATCAAAAACACACTCACAAATATAGAGGGCAATCCGGTGATGGCCAGAGGGGAGGAGGCTATGGGGGCTGGGAGAAATGGGTGAAGAGTTAAAGAAGTACAAATTAGTAGTTAGGCACAGGGAATGGAGTCAGCAGTAATGTAATGGCTAGGTGGAGAGCCATAGGAGAGGAAGAGCAATTAGAGAGATTGTTTTATAAACTGTATAAATATCTAACCAATGTACTGTGTACTTGAACCTAATGATAAAATTAAAAATTTTTAAATGGTTTAGCCACTTAAGAGATCACGCAAAAAAAAAAAAAAAAAGATTAACCTCTGCCATAGTGGTAAGAATAGTGGGAACCAGCTGCAAGGCTACTGGTAGGCACTTGTTTTTAAGGAATAAAATAGAAGTTTTACAAACAGATTTCCCCAAGTCTGCTACAAAATTTACTAAACTCTATAGGTGAGAGCCATAGTAGTGATTTTTTTTCTGTCAAAGAATTTTTTTAACTGTAAAATAAATAATATGCTCTGCCTGTCTAAAAGGCTTCAGTCATGATTCAAAAATAAAACCTCTGCCCCCATCTTTTTTGATAAACCCTCAGTCTGGAGGATAGGAAAATATCACCACACCTTGAAAAGAAAAAGGAACCAAGTAGACGTTGTTTATGTAAAGTAGCATGTTAACTGGCAGAACTTAACTCCCAGAGCTTAAGGCTGTAGTGACACTGCCTGAACACATAAGATGCTTAAAGCAGTTTTTTGTTTTGTTTTGTTTTGTTTTGTTTTGTTTTGTTTTGTTTTGTTTACGGATGTGGATGGTGCTTAAACTGTTTGTTGTGTATTTTGATTTTTTAAATGTGAAAGGATTTGAAGAAATGTTCTTGGAACAGAAAATATTTCTAAATCATTGCATTCTGTTCCAGAGGTTATCAAGTGAAATCACTGACTTTACTAGATGAATAGAAATTAGGAAATATCTTTATGTGAAAAAGGAAAGTGAAATGTAAACTTCGACTCTTTATAATCCTATGAGTGAGATATTGTTCTCATGTATTTCAGATTTCTGGTTTCCATGGTTCTTAACTATTATCTTTGGAATATCTGGGCTAACGGTGATATTATTTTTATTCATATTTTCTAAACAGCAAAGGTAGGTGTGAAATTCTCTACCTTGATATTTTTGCCAGTTGTTTAGATTTTCATATATATTTCTATTTGCTGTTTGATATTTTCTTTGCTAATCATGAGTGGAAAATTTAACCCAGGAAAACATTATTTCTAGTTATACATATACTATTTTGTTGTGTTCATCAAAGAGAATTCACAGGTTTTAGTTCTATCTGAGAAGTTGTATAGGACATCAAGAGGCTGAGGCTAGTGATGCGTACCTGGTGTTATGAGCCTCCTTACCAAAAACTTTTCTCAGAGCTGCCTTTTCACCTCTCCAAAGTCCTGAACAAGGCGACTCATTCATTTAGGACCACAAGGTAGTGCTTTTGGCTGAGTCTGACACAGTTCTAATGTACGAGCCAATTTAAGTGTCACACTAAAGCCACCTAGATATATCAATCTAAAAAATCTTTTTTAGAATTCATCTGATAGCAATTTCACAAAAGGTCAAGTTTTGTTTAAATTATTTGGATACTTATGATTTGCTATATCACTTGCATTTGTTAACACAGCTAAAGTCCTTTCTAAATTTGAAGAGATTCCTTTCTGCATTTTCTTGGAGTGAAAAGACTAGGGTTCCAGATATTATTCTGCCACTGTGTTTGGTCTTCACTGAGTACCCTAACCTCTCTGGGTCTCCATGTTCTCATGAGTATCATGAAGGTGTTAGAGATTATATGACCTTTAAATTTACCTTGAGTTGTGAAATCTATCATTCTATTTTTTTTTTCCTAAAAGAAACTCAGAACAGACTATAAAAAATTTTAATACAAAATACGGAAAAGTTTATTGCTACTAATTGCCAGTTTTCTTACATTTAGAGTATTTATAAATCTCATGAGTTAATCTTGCCACTTCCCCAAGAACTAGCATCAACACTCTCAGTTTGCCTGAGACTTTCCTGGTTTTAGCACCAAAAGTTCTTTCTGTGTCCCAGCAAATCCAGGCAGAAATGGTTGGTCACCCTACCTAGAACCAAAGACAGGTTCTCCAAATGAGGCCAAGAGGCATATACAGATCAGAATAGGATCTATGTGAATATACTGTAAAGGCTTTTAATTTGTTTTTGAAGTCGTATAGCATTTGTCAACATTAAAACAGAATTGTAATAGAAAGAAATCTCAGAATGCCGAAGTTCTAGAGTATCAAGCATACTAAAAGTCTCCAAGTGAACATAGAAAGGATTATTTTAGTAGGATGTCGTTTCCAGTTTTCTTATGTTAATTAATGAGAAAGCAAAATTCACTCTGCAGAATTTCATTTTGCACCTAACTTTCTAGGGTCATTTCTCTTTTGTAGACAAAACTATTATAAAGCAGGACAATTGTTTGGAGAAAAATTAGTAAAGAAATAAAATTTTAGAATTTAAGTAATTTATATAACTAATAACAACAAAGGAGCTAAATGATTCTGTTGATTAATTTGCATTAATTGTTGTGTACAGTTGAAGAGCTAATGTATATGTAACTACAGTAGATAAAACCACTATATATATAATTTACTCTTAATATGAGCTATTAATTTCAAGTCATTGTGAAGGCCAAGAACATTTGTTATGTAGTTAAATTATATTAGCTAAGAAAGAAAAAGTATATTCTCAAAAAATAGGATTTCAAAGAAACTATATTAACCTTTTCTAAAGAATGTTTTAAATAGGATTTCAAAGAAACTATATTAACCTTTTCTAAAGAATGTTTTCTATGAATAATGAAGTTCTTAACTATAAAGCTTGGTCAAAAATCATCAAAATGTAAAATTTTTTGATTTTTTTTTTTGTGCTTCCAAATTTCCTGTACTAAAGTAAGTTCTTTGTAGAAAGGAATTAGTTTTTTTCCTTTTATTTGCCCATAAAATTCTTATCATGTCTAAATTTCTATGTTTTAATAAGTGTAGGAAATGGTAGAAAATAGTTGTCAGCAGGTATGGAAAGAACATGTAGTTCTAACATTTTAAAATGATGCTCTGAGAATGAGGTGTTGTGTCAGCCTTCCCCATAACCTGTGCACTGTAATAGGCTCTGACCCTTCATGTCATTGGTTGAAATTTTTCAAGTCCACAATCCAAACCACTTCTCCCTTTCTCCCTTTCTTAAATCAGGTAATTGAATCAACTCTAGCAAAATTTATAGTGTAATTGGGACTTGACAATTACAAATGACAGCAAAATCACAAAAATAGTTTCATGCCAGCTTATCTTTATTCTCTACTCTGTTGTTTCCACCATACAACTCACCTGCAGCCTTTGAAGTATTACTAATCCGAAAAGAAAAATAACTGAATCAGCACAAAACAGAAGTACAAACTGGCAACCTAAAACCCAAATTCAGCTTGCACATCCATCTTCTGTTATTTTATGTTATTTCAATTTTGAATTAAAGATTTTCCTGCAATGTATAGGAGATTTTCACACAAAAATTTAGATTTCCAGATTATCTTTAAGAACTAGAAGTTCTGGTGAAACTTGGTTGATATTCCTGCATGGCAACATATGCCAAAGCAGAAGGCCAGCTGTCCCATTTGGGAAGGGCATATATTCTCTAATTTGTCAGCATACTCACCCCGTCCAATGACAATGCAACTGGCTTGCTTCTTTCATTTGCATGGCCTTCTTGGGCCCTAAAAGCCACAGGATTGGCCACCGTGGTGTAAGGTCACCCACAACTCCTAGGAAGCTAACTGCCAACATGTACCTAAATGCGTCATCATCAAAAAGGAGAAGCACACATAAAAGTCAAGCCCTAGACAGTGGGGATCTTCACTTTCTATAATTAGGGTTATGGTACATTTTGTATGTTTTTGATCATTTGAAGTATTCATTTAGAAATACAGACTCAAATAAGAGCAGCACAATAGAAGGCAAAGGCCTGGGTTTTGAAGTCAGGTGCTTTGGATTTGAGCCCCAGCTGTATCAAGTATTAGTGCATGATTTGAACATGTTCCTTAAACCTCTGGATCTTTCCCCAGATAACATCATCTGCCTCCTTGATAGTTGTAAGGACTACATGACATATTTAGTGCAGAGGTTGACAAACTTGTTTTATAAAGGGCCAAACACTACATTTTTAGGCTCTCTGAGCCATGATGTCTGTCACAACCACTCAGCTCTGCCACCATAGCTTGAAAGCAGCCATAGACAATAAGTAATGGACATAACTGTGTTTCAATAAAACTTTATTTACAAAGACAGAGGGCAGACCAGGTTTGACCCACGGCCCATAATTGGCTGACCCATAGTTTAGTGCAAAATATATCAGAGACATTCAAAAAATGGTAGTTATTATTAATAATTTGTATTTTTTCTATATCTTATATTCATCAGTAACAATTTGTTTTAATACTTATCCCACTGGGTAAACCTAATGGAGGCTACCTAAAACAAATTATAAAACGAAATTTGTTTTATTCCTTGGGTTAGGCAAAAAAAGCAACGGCAGTATTTATAAAAAGGGCTCCCTACTGAATAAAATAGACTGTCCATTCACAATTAGTGGATTATCAGTTGATATCCAAAAATTAGGTTACCATCCCTATCCAAGAGTGTTATTTCTGAAAGGGTTTTGAGGTTTTTTTTTAAACAACAAAATGAGTTGGTTGGAATTTATAACCTCTGAGCTTTTTTCTAAAGCTACAATGTTGATTTTAAAGCAAACCCTAGTTACACTATTAATAAAACAGTTAAATGTTTTAATCAAATTTATTTGAGAAATGTTTATTGAGCGCCTTCTGTGTGCTAGGAATTGTTCTGAGTGCTGGTGATACAGTGAGGCACAAACAGGCAAGATAGACATTGATGTGAATTATGGTCAAAAAGTAATTTAAATATTTAGAACAGAAAATTTAAGTGCATCATAGAATTATGTCTATAAATTAACACTGATTAGTTAGAGATTGTTAAAATTTAGTCTCACCCAACTGAAATGAACCCTACAGTGACACCATGGTTAATGAGATGATGTTACATAATTTTATAATTAATGTGAACTATGTGGTGCAAACTTATCCCAGACCACCCTAATTTGGCTCCATGTAGATTAGGCCTGCCTTCCTTCTTTTTTTCCTTCTTCCCTTTCTTTCTTCCTTCCTATCTTCCTTCCTTTCTTCCTTCCTTCCTATCTTCCTTCTTTCCTACTTCTTTCCTTCCTTCCTTCTTTTATTCCTTCCTTCCATAAAATAAGGATGAACTATACATGAAATACTCTCTTTTAACTGAAATGGAAATTGGCTTTATATGGAACTAAATTTCTCACTCCCAAATACTAATACTGTCAATAAAAGATATTAAGAGGAAAAAAGGAAAACCATGTTTTATTTAAATTGACTTTAGATAAAGGCTTTTTTATTTTTGTTCTTTTTTTCTTCTATAGTTTTTCCCTATTATTTATTGCCTAATATTTTTTCCCTTTCTTATATTCCACTTATAAAGTACCAGAATATTTGGAATAAGTAATAGTACTCCAATATTTTATGTCTATCTTTCAAAATAAAAGAATGTACAATTTTTAAGATACAATAAACAAAATTTTATTTGCTTTCAAGGATTAAGATGCTAATTCTGCCCCCAGTTCCAGTTCCAAAGATTAAAGGAATTGATCCAGATCTCTTCAAGGTAATTAATAAATTATAGATAACACTTATTAAATGGTACCTGAAGAATGTTGTCTTGTGTGGAGAGTTTTTGCAAGGTATATGTAACATATTCCATTTTTTGTACCCCTTCTGGAGAAAATATTTTTAAATACCATATCTCTTAACATTATGACAATGTCTTACATATTTAAAATTTCTCTACTAATGTATTTTTTTAATTTTATGATTCTGTTACTATTTCTCTATTGCAATCATAATTAGCCTCTAAATGTTTTTTTTAATCATTTAATTGCCAGAGCCCGAGGCTGAGATCGAACAGTTCCCGGAGAGGGGGCGTGAGGATTGAGAAAGATAGAAAAAGAGAGACAGAGAGAGACAAAAGATAGAATCGGGAGAGCTCACAGTGAATACTGTGGCCCCAAGTTTATTTAACGCTGCATATTTATACCCTTGACAATGCATGAAAAACAGAACCCACACACCTGTAAACAATTGCTTTACATTTACATAACTTCTCTCACCTATTTTCCATTAAGTCAAACTTCCTCCATCTGCAGGGAGCCCACCTGCTCTGCAAACTTCTAGCTTGCAGGCAACCCGGTCTGTAGGGCCTCCAGCTGTAGGGCATTCAGCTGTAAGGGCATTCGGCAAGAATGGCTCCCAACACTTAATCATTGTGCGTTCTTTTTCATAGATCTTTATTTTTTGTTTTCTAGGAAGGAAAATTAGAAGAGGTGAACACAATCTTAGCCATTCACGACAACTATAAACCTGAATTCTACAATGACGACTCTTGGGTTGAATTCATTGAGCTAGACATTGATGACCTCGATGAAAAGACTGAAGGATCAGATACAGACAGACTTCTAAGCAAGGACCATCAGAAATCGCTTAATATCCTTGGGGCGAAGGATGATGACTCTGGACGTACCAGCTGTTATGAACCTGATATTCTGGAGACTGATTTCAATGCCAGGGAGGTGGGTGATGGTACCTCAGAGGTTGCTCAGCCACAAAGGTTAAAAGGGGAAGCAGATCTCTTGTGCCTTGACATGAAGAATGAAAATAACCCACCATGTAATGATGCTACCCCTGCTACTCAGGAGCCCAGTGTTACCCTAGCAGAGGAAAACAAACCAAGACCACTTATTGGTGGAACTGAATCAACTCATCAAGCCTCCCATACTCAGCTAAACAATCCGAGTTCACTGGCAAACATCGACTTTTATGCCCAGGTAAGCGACATTACACCAGCAGGGAGTGTGGTCCTATCCCCGGGACAAAAGAATAAGGCAGGGATATCCCAGAGTGACATGCATCCAGACGTGGTCTCATTCTGCCAAGCAAACTTCATCATGGACAACGCCTACTTCTGTGAGGCAGATGCCAAAAAGTGCATCGCTGTGGCCCCTCACGTTGAAATCGAATCACGTGTAGAGCCAAGATTTAACCAGGAAGACATTTACATCACCACAGAAAGCCTTACCACTACTGTTGGGAGGTCTGGGACAGCAGAACAGGCTCCAAGTTCTGAGATACCTGTCCCAGACTATACTTCCATTCATATAGTACAATCTCCGCAGGGCCTCGTACTCAATGCGACTGCCTTGCCCTTGCCTGACAAAGAGTTTCTCTCATCATGTGGCTATGTGAGCACAGACCACCTGAACAAAATCATGCCGTAGCCTTTCTTTGATTTCCCGTGAGCTAAATATTTAATAGCAAAGAGTTGGCTGGGGCATGAATGCTTAAACCAAAACAATGTTTAAATCTTTTTTGGTGGGAGGGTGGGGGGTGTGGATTCTAAATGCCTTTTCCTGAGATTTTGAAACATGATATTAAAAAAATAATTATAAGAATGCTTAATCAGATAGATATTTCTGTTGTGAATTGTAAATATTTTAAAGAATTGTCTCAAAGACTGTTTAATGGCAGTGATTGTTTTTGTTATTGTGAGTGTTAATTTTGTGATGCTAAGCATTGAATGGCTGTGTTTTTTAATGTATAGTAAATCATGCTTTTTGAAAAAGCGAAAAATCAGGTGGCTTTTACAGTTCAGGAAAATTGAATGCAAATTATAGCACAGGTTAGTTTTTTTAATAATTGGGAACTAAAATTATAGGTAAGAAGACAAAAATAGTTTGGATATGTAAAGTTTATTTTGACATAAAATTGATAAAGATATTTTTAATAATTTACACTACAAGCATGGCTATTTTATATTACACTACACACTGTGTACTGTAGTTCATGCAGACCCGTCTAAAGAATGTAGCAACTACAGTCTAAAGCTGATTTAATGCTTTGGTCAGTACACCTAAAGAAAAACAAATAAACAATTTAGTTTTTTACACGGCCCTTTTTATACTTCCCAGAACTCCTTAAACAATTCTAAAGTGATTGTGATTACCTGCATTATTGGAACATGCTCATCTTACCTGAATTTTTAAACAAATATTTGTTTAGAAAATTTTAAAATGTTTGCATAGTTCAACTCACCTTGAACCAAAAAACAAACAACAAAAAAATTCTTTCTTACCCAAATTTTAGTTCATGTCAGAGCACCACTTACTAAGAGAAGTAGAAATTACAGCTTGTTCATATTGACCAGGACTCTGAAGGGCTGCAGTTGCACAGGGACAGTTCTTTAGCAGATGCAGATTTTGAGAGGCAACCCCTTGAGCCTCTGCAGCAAGATCTCCTCAAACAGGACTTGGTTTTATTTTGTAGTTACCTAAGAAGGGAAAAAGGTGCAAGAAGCATTTTGAAAGTTGAAGCAGGTTGAAATGAAATTAACCAAATAATGGAATGATAAATGTAAGAACTAGGTTTTTGTTTCACAGCCGAAAGGCAGACACATATTCATTATTTATAGTAACAAGAAAAAGAAGAAACAAGACTGTAAATCCCCACAGATGATACAAAATTTACTTAATATCAAAAACTATCTTCCTCACCAAACCTTGTATAGGATTTTTTTTTTTAAGTAGTAAAATAAGTTTCGTCATTTTTTATTTCCCCACTGAGTGGACTAGCCTCAAAGCAGGTAGTCAGAAAAAGAGGGCTGAATAATTTATAAATTATTTTTCAATCTCTTAATAACCTTAACATTATTCTTAGGAGCATCCTGATAGCTCCTCAAAAGATTTATCAAAGAGAAGAAACTTCTTCACTGAAGAATGCTTCTCATTTTAAGTATTTTTTTAAAAGGTTAATAAAACTTTTAAGTTAGCTTTAACTTAAATAGGATTTGCCATTTAGCTCAGACCTTTTTAGGAAACAAGCCTAATGATTGGTAAATTTAAAGTCCCTCTTTCTTGCAAGGACAGTGAAGAGCTAGAATTGGGTGTTTAAAGTTCAACATGTTACTTCGTAATAGATGTTCAATAGATTTTCTGCTACTTTGCTGCTATGGTTTTCTCTAATAGCTACGTAATTTAGTTTCATATAAAATTTCATCAATATAGAACCTAATTCAACTTAAAACTGTGTGTTTGGGAAAACTATCTTACTATTTCACAATAGGTTGACAACATTTCTATAGCCAAAAATAGCTAAATACCTCAATCAGTCTCAGAATGTCATTTTGGTACTTTGCTGGCCACACAAGCCATTATTCACTAGTATGACTAGTTGTGTCCTGCAGTTTATATTTAACTTTCTTTATGTCTGTGGATTTTTTTCCTTCAAAGTTTAATAAATTTATTTTCTTGGATTTGTGATGGTTTGTTTCTCTTATCAAACACCCACATGAAAAGCATCCTAACCAGACTGCAAACTGAGTTCCTATTGTAAGGGGACATGAGCACAATTGCTTTAAACATATCGGCAACGGGTATAAAGATTTTTGTTATGTGATAGAATATATAGATGCAGAGGAAGCAGCTCCCTACCTCTCTTTTTGAGGAAACAGGAGCCCAGCTCAAAAATATCTTGCTGGTTTGCCTGGACTGTGCCCTCTCAGGCTCTCAGCATAATGTTTTGGATGCGCTATAGTTTGCATGATGTGTATGTGGGGTGGGGAGATGGGGGGAAGAGTGTGCTTGAGTCGTTAAGCTGCATTTCTAGTTTGAGCACGTTGCCCAGAAGGAAGTGAAACATCTCTCTCTCTCTTTACCATTCACACATCAGCACACATCAGTTGTCAGACGAGCTACTTGTCATCATGGGAAGCAGGTAAGTCAGGCCAAGGAGGGAGGCCTGTTAGGTAGGTTGTGTAGGAGCCTGGGATAGCGGGGAGGATATGAAGCACGGATTCCTCCACATGAGGCTCCAGGCAGGTTCACTATTAAATCACAGCCTTATGCGCAGGCTCCAGGTCCTGAGAGGTGGGACTCTGTGGTGGCATCACGAAGGCCACTGAACATCTAGTTATTACGTTAGCAAGTTGAATGCAAACTGCCACGACTTTCATAATACTAGAGTGTTTACATTCAATACAGAAGAAAAATTCTCTACCTGCTACCTTCAGCCTTTTGTGCTGCCATCACCTGAAAGAACCATGGGAGGAGTCTCAGGGTTTCCTACTCTTATTTAGAAGTGTGGTTTAGAAAATCATGTTTCTTCTTTCACTAAGATATGGAATGTATACTGCTTTAACATTCATAAAACCAGTAGAGGCTCACCATTTTAAACATCAGACATTTATTTCTTACATGTGCTGTACCAGCTTTATGACATTATAAGTTTATCACATAAACTTATATGGATGCATCAGGAGCGAATGGAAAAGGCCTGCTTACTTCCACAGATTGAAAAAGCACAATTCTTTTTCAGAAAATTAACATCTCAGTGAAGATGATTGGTTACACATGTGTTCCTGCTTTAAATTTCTCTGTGGTTCTAAGACATTCTCACACTGCAATCTATTCTTGTGTGACAATATTTACTTATGTACATAGTTTTATATCAAAATACTAAATGTCTTTTCATGTTCCCTGTTTAGGGTAAGAAATAAGGAAATTTCTTAAATTTATTGATATTTTAAAGCTTCTACAGTTAAATAGGGAAATTACTTAAATAAGAATTTACTTAAATCCAAACTCTTTAATCTGGAATTTAAGATCCCATTGATTTGCCCAATTGCCTTTGCAGGTTTGCAGGTTTAATTTTTAAGGGATGTGTGCAAAGAGCACAGCTCCTGAATAAGAATTTGACCTTTGGCAAACATTCAAGGTCTGTGCTCTTGAAAATCTAGTGAGTGTATTACGTCAACTGTGTTACATAGGCAAAATTGTTCACAGTTAAAAATGATCTTTGACTGGTAAATTACATCTCCATGGGGAGAAACTCCAAATACTTGGAGGTAAACCATTCTTTGGACTTGAATATGGTGACTCTTGTAATTGAGCATGTCTCTTATGGGGACACTGAAAGTATGCCTACGCCCCATTGGAGCCAATAGCTCTTGTTCTAACCCTGTAGGTGTAGCTTTCAGTGTCCTACATCATCTTGAGTAGACTGGGACCAAGCATGGTCTGTGGTTGTCTGGGGATGTTTATTTGAACCAAAGAAGATCCCCTTGCAGATGCAGCAAGAGACACTTGCCACTCCTTGAACCAAGTGTGTGCTCTCCATCTCTATGTCCTTGCTTATGTCTCTCCCCACACCCGAAAATCTCCCCCTTACCAAGCCTGCCTGCTGAAATTCACCTCATCCTTAGTGGCCCAGCTCAAATGCCTCTTTCATGAAGCTCCTCCCGCCCTGATTCTCCCCATCCTTAAGTGATCGATCCCTCTTCTGAGCCACTTTTAATGATTCACTCTGGTGTTAGCTCCCCTAACAACTGCTTAGGATGTGTGTATCAGCATGCATTCTGGTTCATAGCTGCTCCCTGAAATGTTCTTAAATGATTCTGTGCTCAAGTAAGTTTGGAAAACACTTCATTCAAACCACCTATGCCTCGGAGAGAGAGCCAGAGTGCATACTGACATTTTAAAGCTATAGTTAAAAAAAAATGTTTAAATTTAATATTATTTTCTAATTATTTAACAATGGAAAAGCTGCTCTGAGAAGACTAGCAGGAGCAGGCCTGGCACAAAATAAAGTTATAATAAATTTCAGATGAATGTGAATCTAAACAAAGCATCTTAATGTGATGCCATTAAACTTACTTTCTCAATAAAACTTCTTTAAAAATAAAAGACAAAGGGAAACAAAAGAAACAATAAACAAATGGGACTACATCAAACTAAAAAGTTTTTGCACGGCAAAGGAAACCATCAACGAATGAAAAGAAAACCTGACTGGGGAAAGATATTCGCCAAAGATACATTCAATAAGGGGTTAATATACAAGATATATAAGGAACTCAAATAACACCAAAAAAATCCAATTAAAAAATGGGCAGAAGATCTGAATAGACATTTCTCTAAAGAGGACATACTGATGGCCAACAGACATGAAAAGATGCCCAACTTCAAGAATCATTAGAGAAATGCAAATTAAAACCGCAATGAGATATCAATTCACATTTGTAAGACTGGCTGTCCTCAATATATCAACAAACAAGTGTTGACGAGGATGTGGAGAAAAGGGAAAACTTATGCACTATTGGGGGAATTATAAATTGGTGTAGCCACAATGGAAAACAGCTTTGAGATTCCTCAAAAAAATAAAAGTAGAACTGCTTTATGACTCAGCAATTCCACTTCTGGGTATTTATCCAAAGAAAACCAAAAAATTAATTTGAAAAGATATATGTTCGCTACAGCATATTTACAACAGCCAAAATAGGAAAGCAACCTAAGTGCCCATCAATAGATGACTGCATAAAGAAAATGTGATACACACACACACACACACACACACACACACACACACACACACACAAAATGAAAGATTATTCAGCCATAAAAAAATGAAATCTTACCATTTGCAACAACATGGATGGACCTAGAGGGTAATATGCTGCGTGAAAAAAGTCAGACAGAGAAAGACAAATACCATATGATTTCACTTATATGTGGACTCTAAAAAAACAACATAAATGAACAAACAATACAACAGACTTATAAATAAAGAAAACAAACATGATTGCCAGATGGAAGGGAGGTTGGGAGGGAATAGGTAAAAATGTGTAAGGATTAAGAAGTATAAATTGCCAGTTATAAAAACAGTCATGGGAGTGTGAAGTACAACTTAGGGAATATAGTCAATAATATTGTACATCTAAAACTAACAATATTATATGTCAACTGTAATTGAAAAAATCGAATTATAAACAATAAAATAAAAGGCAAAGCAGCTGTAAAGTTAAAATAACCACAGATTTTTCTTATCTCAGGTACATTAGTTTTTTCATATATAAAATGACATTTTCTAAGGGCTTGGAGGTCATAGAGCATTCTTTGTCTTTTCTGTGACAATGACTGTCTATCTCCTTGCTGAAACTGACTTCAAATTTCCCCCTCTTCAGCTGGAAGACTGGAGGAGAATTATTAGCACATGGGACTTACAACAATTAACAAATTCTGTCTCATTGCACCTTGTTTTCTCTGAAGTGTAAGGCTTACAACACTGAGAAATACTTATATCACGCTTCATGAAAAGGAGCATATTTTGCTCTGAAGCAACAGAATAATATGTATCCATTACTACCTGAACAAAAATAATTCAGTCCTTACTCTGTCTACTGAGTTAAAAAAAAATCACCCAGATGGAACTTTAAACGTAATAGATTTTTGCACAGTAGTCCCAGGAAGCAGTCATTGTAGGGATATATAAAAAAGCAATTTTCTATTGATTTTTTTAAAGAAGAATTTTTACATGATTGCTCTGTGGGCATTTAAGAGATGTTACCAGCATTTTCTGTAAAGTGTGAAATAATTTGTCAAGAAATCATATGCCTATTGGCTTTCCTAATAGCACTATAGTCAAAAATCAGAAGTGGGATGGATGATTCTTGTTAGCTGTCCTTTAAACGATATCATGTGATAAAAATGATTTTCATAGGATTTTGCTTTTATAAAGCACTTTCATATGTATTTTTTAAAAACAATATATTTGCATTGCAGGCAAGTCAGATATTACTTTCAACATTTTACAGGAGAGAAAATCAATGTTCAGAAAACCCAAGAGATTCTCCCAGAATTAATTATCCAGTAAGTGATAGAGCCAGGACAAAAATACAGACTTTCTGACTAGTCCAGTAGTCTGAAAACAATGTAAGCTAACTTGATAGGGGGAAAGATTCTGACCCTATTCACAGCGTAGAGAAAAAATGAAAAATTGTTTTTTAATATCCATGGATCCAAAAAATTACCTGCTAAAGACAAAGGTTTCTTTTTCTGATAATCATAGCCAGTGATGTGCCAGTAAGTGTTTAACGATCAATTCTTGGGAAGGGAGTGGGAGTGTCCAGATATATAGTATTTGCCAATTTCCATGATGTAAATACTCCTGATGTGGCTGATTTTTAAGCTATCAATGTTTCATCACTAAGCACAAAGTTAGAAGAGAATTTCGTAAGACTGCATGAACAGCTCCTGTACATCACTGAGTCTACAAAACCTTATATAATTCCATCTAATGGATGACAATTTTTATAATAACTAGAAGGCATTTCTAAATAACATTTATGAAATACTTACCATGTGCCAGACACTGTTCTAAACACTTTATATACATGAATTTATTTTAATCCTCACAACAATCCAATGCAGTAAATTCTGTGATTCTATTATTCCTACTTTACTGATATGGAAACCAAGGCACACATAGTTTAACTAACTTGACCAAACCCACCAGGCTGCAAACGCAAGCCCTCTCGCTCCGGAGATCATGCTATCCTACTTCTAATAATAATTGTGCCCAGATTAGATGTACATAATGATAACAAATGTCAGCCAATTAGTTAGCCCTTACTAATAATCCAGGCAGACAGTTCACATTCGGTATTGCTAATCTTTACATAACACAGCATCATCTTCCTAGACCTTCGGGGACAACCATCTAGATTATTAGCTGGGAAAAATAAAGATTGCTAAATGTCTGCTTCTGAGTCACTGTACACCCATGAGGATTTCATCTTGTGTCTCTCCCCTTTGCTCCAAGTTTGCTGCTAAACCCTGAACAGAACTAGATCATAGACCTCCTTGAACTAGTGACACAGTGAATTGGGGTAAGCCAAACTTCTTGATTCTCTCTTCTCTCCTTATGCACCAAAACATCACCAAACCAGGTTGTGCAGAAAGGTAGTGATTCATGGTCTTATTCCAGCTACTTAGTGTAGGGGTTGAAAGAGAAGACCCCAAGTTTTCTTCTCTGCTTATAAACCCCATGCTTCCAACTGGTTCTCTCTCAGAAGTTGATCATGGGCCAGTAAAACAAGAGACTGTAAAGACCACCTCAAGCCTGATCCACATGTGGGCTCTCCAGGGAGGCCAGGTATGGGAGCTGTGCTGAGGGCTACTCTGCAGGCGGTGGAGGACCATGGATGCCTTACAAGGCTGGGTCGTGTAGGATAAAGCCAGCAGCCTATATTCTCAGGAGCCAGTGAGTGCCCATTGCTGGGCCTCAGTTTTCCCATTTGTTGAATGAGGGTCCTGGGTGGATAATCTAAAAGTATGCTGTTCAATATGGTATCCACTAGCCATATATATCTTATAGGTGTAAAATACATACCAGCATTCTAAAACTTAGTACAAAAATACAACATAAAATATCTCATTAATATATTTATTTGATTACATAATGAGATGATGATATTTTGGATATGCTAGGTTAAAAAATATAATACACTTAAAATTTTTTTAAGTTATGATTAAATTGAGAAATTACAACATTATCAGGGAAATTTCATTTTTATCAGTAAAAGCTTGTGAACACACATGAAAAAAGGAAACCTTTAATAGGGATTTCTCTCATGGACACTCCCCAAGTCCTTACCTCCCCCACCTCCCTTCCTGAGACCCACCTTTCTCTCTGAGAATTTATCTTTCTTCAAACCATCAAAATGTGATGACCTATTCTTTAGAAAAATTTTGCCCTACTTCCACAAAGGTTAGTTTGTCTCCTACCCCTTCTCCTACCCCAGATAATTAATTGTAAGACAGTACAAGGTCAGTATTATCTTCTTTCACTGTTGAAAGGTTAAGACATTGAGTTTCAGGAAGTTCCTCAAAGTATAATAAAGGCAGGATTCTCCCTCTGTCTCCAAAGCCAGTCTTCTTTCTATACAACATATCTTCCTGTCATGCCTCCCTTATCCCAGGAACAAATGTATCCACAGATAGGCATCTAGGAACTAACACCAGAAAAAGGTTTTAAGAACAGTTACTGAGTACCAATGTGCATCAAGGATTCTCTAGATGAAGAGGATATGAATCTAGCATAGGTTCTGCCCTCCAGACTACCCTTGAGATACAGTCAAACAAGTAGACAGTAGTGATACAGTGATAAATCAATATTAGCATTATACACAGGACATAACAAGAGCTCAGGGAGGGAAGTGATCTGCTTGAAGCATTTGAGAAAGGTTTCAGTAGGAGGTGTGGAAAAAAAAAGAACAGCCGAATATACTCACACTTCTGCCCATTGGAAGAATTTTCCTTCACTATTCTTTCTAGAACACCTGATTATGACTGTAAATGTGGTTGGTGACAGCACATCATGCAAAATCATTTGTACCAGACCTGAATCTTTCCCTCTTTAGTCAACTGGTTATAAGGAACTGCTCATGAGACTACACATGCAGATCAAGGGGGAGGAAGCAAAGCAGAAAGAGAAGTGGTAGAAGTCTGAACTCTGTGTAAATTACATGTGTATTCAGTGTCCACTTGAACTCAGTCTCTTATACTACCTCCACCTGATGATGGATTGCTGCTGTACACTCCCAGCCTCTGGCGTGATGGGCTTGCTAACGCATACTTCATGATTGGTCACTTAGTTGCATTGTCACTTGACATCCCATGGCCAGACATTCAGATACTGCTAGGGTCCTGTTTAAACCCACAAACTATTTCCCAAAGAATAGTTAGGGCAGAAGAAGACATGGTTTGCTCTAAAGCTATAGGGATGTGCACTGTGGTTCTCTTATCAACACTAGTCACAAACTTCATATAGCATCTCCATTGCCACAGAAATTTTGAGTATTACTGGACCTGTTGTGTTATAACTCCCAACAGGCAGAGCTACTTGTATTATAGCCTGGACTTGTTGAAGTTTCTTTTTTTACTCTGGGCCCACCTACATCCAGTAGTCTTATGGGTTACCAAAAAAAAACTTCTCAGAGCAGCACATTCAAGTATAATATATGCGGTTTCCAAAAATCAAAAAAA
Source organism: Macroglossus sobrinus (assembly GCA_004027375.1). Taxonomy (NCBI): domain Eukaryota; kingdom Metazoa; phylum Chordata; class Mammalia; order Chiroptera; family Pteropodidae; genus Macroglossus; species Macroglossus sobrinus. The sequence continues at coordinate 139,625 of PVKZ01000346.1, read as the reverse complement.
AATCTCATCAATTATTTTTAGTGCTCACAGTTCAAGGTATAATAACTATTTTTATACTTTGGAAGGATTAGTCTGACATGTTCCAGACCACCAAAACTCCCCAAATCAGCATCTCTTATGTCCATACTCAGCCCATCTAAGCTAAGGAATAATGCAAAGTAATATGGCACAGGGACGGGATAAAGGGCTTTTTCCCAAAACACATTTTAGTCCTGAAACTGTTTTGGAGATTCTTAAAACCATGAATTACTATTTGATCTCTTCATATATGTTTTAATTCCTTCCCTCTTATCTTAGCTCATTGGTCCTTTGTTTTAGTTAAAATTCCTGGTTGCAAGTAACAGAAACCAAAGACATGGCTTAAGAAAAAAGGAGAATTTAAAAAGTCATTATGGTATCTCACAAATTCCAAGAACAAGAATGAAGAATTGAAATGAGAAATTGAACAAGTGTCAAATCCTATAAGAAATTTTATTCCATTGTTTGGTTTCAGCCTTTGTCCTCTCCTCTTTTCTCTCTCTCTTTCTTTCTTTCTCTCTCTCCTCTCTCTCCTCTCTCCTCTCCCCTCTCCCCTCTCCCCTTTCTCTTCTCCCCGTCCCCCCTCCCCTCTCTCCACTCCCCTCTCCCCACTCCCCTCTCCCTTCTCTCCTTCTCTCTCTCTCTCTCTTCCTTCTACTCTCCCTGAAAATTTGATTTTCTATTTCCCAGTACAACTGGAAGAAAGAGGCAGCTTCCACATGGTTCAGATATCAAGAGGGAGAATTGACTGCCCATTTTGGCTTGGGTTTCCATGTTCATCCATGTGTTGTCTGTGGGCAAGTGGGTGGTGGGTGGTAGTCAGTGACCTACCATAAATAATACACTGAAATTTTCAGAGAATGTAGGCTGAGTTGACAACAAATGAAATTATATATACTGAAATCTTATTTTCTAAGTGAAAAAGTTTTTTCTTTTTAATTCTAGATTATCATTTTTTTCTTTTATTTTCCTCATCGCCTCTTGGTATTAAGTGAACATCTATGCCCAGCTTCTTTTAAGTTTATTACATTCTGAATTGACCCTTTGAGATTTATGGAAGGAATTCGTGTTGGAAGAGCAAATGATTACTAAGTTTAAAGTGTGAGAAGAGGAGTTAGCCACTTGCCCAGTTTGGGCAATTGGTACCGGACCACCAGTCTAGAAAAGAGAATCCAGCCAGTTTTCTCTGGTGGTGAAGCCACAGGGCATCGATCAAAGCAGGTTTTTCTTGTTTACATCTATTCCATTTTAGCTGACTGAAGCATACGATAAAAATTTTTTTTTCCCGAGTAACTCTCCAGAAGTTAAATTATTTAACTTAAGAGTCATCTTAATTTATGTTTAATTCGCCACAGGAAGTTCTTCACCTACCAAGTACACCACATCACTACTTAGAGTAGCAAGAAGAAGGTTTCAGAAGGATCTCTGAATTATTGTCTTTACTCTTATGAGAAGTGCTTTGAAGGGTTAAACCCAAGTTATTGTGGAATTTAAATTTTTTTCCAGCAGCTTCAGTTGTTAGGATTGTTCAGGACAATCATTGGCACACAAATCTGTAATTATGAACAATAGAGAAAATATTTGTAAAAGAAAATGTCATCAATAGCCCTGCTAAGGAATGTGACTTGGAAGTCTCTAAAATACCCATTAACCTCTTCTCTTATTAACATCCTCACTTCCACTACCTTAGTTCAGGTGCGGATTATCTTTTGCCTCAGTCTCCTAAACTGCCCCCTGTTTGCATCAGATTAGGAAAGCCATCTTTCACCTAACTTGAAAGAAAGTTATTTCTAAAAAATGGCAATAAATGAAAAAATAGTCAAAAATTTTTTCATGGCAGATATTTTATGCTCTATTATGTTTCAAAAGATAGCAATTACTCAGGTTTGCTGCCTAAAATCCCCCTCTAAAATTTTGTGACTTAAAAGAACAATCATTTATTAGCTTACAAGTTAGTGGCTTAGCTATCTGGGCAGTACCCAGTTGGGCAGTTTTTCTGCCTGTCTCAGCTAGGCTCATTAATTTGTCCATTCACTGTCAACTGATGATTTGGCTGGAGCTGGATGGTCGAGGATGGACACACTTATCTACTGGGCATTTGGTAGGCTGTTGCCTAGAAAACCTCTTCCATGTGGCCTCTAGAGTAACTCAGGGTTGCTCATATGAGGGAAGTGAAGAACAAATGAGAGTGAAATGGACAAAGCCCCTTGAAACCTAGGCTGGAAAATCTCATGATACTCCTTCTTCTGCAATGTAACAAGGGCAGTTTAAATTAAAGAGATGATGAAATAGACCCACCTCTTGAGGGCAGGAGCTCCAGTTAATTTTTTGCCATTTTTAAGCTACTACATCATCTGATGGATCTTAATACATACATTAAAAAATAAGGAAGTATCCAATGACAAATTAAAACATTAGTAGTGCATTTAATGTCCTTAATTCAAATGAAAACAATTCATGGATTGAGGAAGTGTGGTGCCTTGCAAGCAGTAGAGCATTCTGTCAGAGGGATTTTGGACAAGAGCACATTTTATTGGATGTTAGAAGGACAGGATTGAGGCTGAGGATTTCCTGATAAGGCCCACAGGTCCTTTGTTGTAGGGCGAGATGAGCTAGCTAAAGCTGAGTTGGAGGATTAGTATTGCTGTAGGGTAGGTTTCATTTCAGGTGTTTCCTTTAAGTGCAGGCTGACTTAGGTTTAGATTTGTAAAATAGGCCGGGCCACTGAGGTGGCATCCATTTTGTGAGTCCCAACATACAAATCAACTTTATAAGAAGCAAAGGACTTCATAGTCTTTGCTACACAGCCAAGAGTGACCCACCAGTAACTCTAAATAACTCTTGTTGTTCCACGAGGCATTCATCTGGTGAGCCCTCCCCTCTAATTACCTCACTCTATTCCTGTGGCTCTGACTCTGACTCTCTTTCAATATTCTCCCTTTTACTTCCTGACTCAGCCTAATAGAGAAATTCTGATTCTGCTGGATAGTCTCAGTCCTTGTAAAGCATCCCTATCAGTCTGAGTTCTCAAACAAGATCACCTCCAGAGGGCATGACTTAAAGATTCTGGCCTGGTCCAAGATTTCTATTCTCAAGAGTCAGCAAGAACTCCCTGCAAAGATAGCAAGCCTGTCGACATTATCTTTTTACTTATGCAGTATGAACAACTCTTACCTATGCTTCTATAACAGGCTCAAACCTATAAGAATTGCCTCCACTCTAAAAGCTTCCCCGTCATCCATAGGCAGAATTAGCAACTTCCTCCTCTGTGGTCTTGGATTTTCACAATTTTTGGACTAGTTACATTTTGTGGTAATATAGTGGAAAGAGAATTGGGAAAGATGGCCAAGAGTATGGAAACATTACTGGTGGGCAAAATGAGCTCAGATTGAAATTTCCTGGAAGGTGCCTCTTGTTGTGTTTACCTCTAAAGACCTTGCTTGACGTATTGTTATTGACTGAGCCTCATAGTTCTCAATGCTCACAAAAGACAAGTCCGATTATACTGTTAAATTAATTAAACAAGGCCATTAGACTGAGGTGATTCTAATGCCATAGTGGCTTATGTAATAAGCAAACCAAAATTTAAGCCTGTAAGGGCCTCGAGGTTAAGAAATCAAAACCTAAGGATGACCAATCACAAACAGCCAACTAGGCCTAAAGCTTTAGCCAATCAATAATTTCTTTTCTTTGCTTTTGCTTTTTCTCGTCTATAAAAGTCTCTCTCCATGTCCTGTTGATAAAGCCCTCCTAACCACTTCTGATTTGGCACTGCCCAGTGAAATTGATTTCTGCTTAAATAAACACTTAAAACTTTTAATATGTCTCATTTTATCTTTTGACAACACCAAAGTAGTCTAAGAAGTTAATTGATTGTCTAAAATCATTATATCCCAGTAAGATATATTTCTGAGTGGTTCTCAAATGGGTTCAAGTGAAAGGTGACATTTAATAATCCTTAGTTCCATTATGCTACTCTTCTCTGACTAGCAGTCCTACTATGTCTAAAATAATGGACTATTTCCTATTATATCAGTATCAGAAATAAAACTCAATGACTTGTAAATGAATCATTATAATGAATTTATTTTTAAGAAATAAGGTATCTTTGCTAGAGTCAGAAAATCCACTTTTAGACCATGAATATCATAGGAGAGAAAAAAGTTTTCTCTTCTACCCTTCTAGGTTCTGTGGCTGGTCTAAAAATTAAATTGACATAAAACAGGTTAACAGAGAAAAAAACAATTGTAATATGTTTTTAGGAGCCCTACAAAAGGCAGTCAGAAGATTTAGGCTTATGTACCATCCTAAGCTAAGGAAAGTGATAGGAGTCTAGGGCTCCAAAGGGGAGGAAGGCAATGTATAGGATGTTAAAAAAAGAAACTGAAATGTTTGGTAAACAAAGGTTGCCCTGTCATCGAGTAGATAAATCTCTCAGGTGAAGTTATCTCTGATGAAGCTCTCCTCCTGGTATAGGCCTTCTTTCTAATGTAAAGTACACTTATAAAATGATAACTTCTACTCTGTTTTCAGAGTCTTTTTCTATGTCTGCATTTTCTCAAAATAATCAGCTCAAAATAATTCTTATGCCAAAGAGGCATATTTTGGAGTGGCACATTCTGCTGCCCTTCAATATTTTACTTCCTTTAATAGAGAAAGGGGAACAAAATGAATAACAGAATGTATTTTTCTAAAAACAACCATTTCAATAGTGCAACAGAATTAGGTGGACTTCTCATTAGTGTGTTGTATCCATTTATTGTGATTGAACATTCAAATAATTTAACACGTAATTGTATTAAATTATTTGTGTTTTATAATTTGGTTGAAAAATAGCATGGAGTCTCAAGTCAGGTTCTCTAGGAAGCAGACTCTGAGCAGAGTTTAGAGTGCAGACTACTTATCAGGGAGTGCCCTTGTGAGCAACATCTGTGACAGGAAGAAGAAGGAAGCAGAAGTGGGGAAAACAAGAAGTCAAGATGTAATGCAGGTCCAAGAAAGCCTTGGATGACCCCACAGAGAGTTATGGATTTGGAACGGCCCTTCAAAATTATCCTAAATCATCCCAAGATGTCTAAGCCTTCATACTCCTGCCTCAATTATGCGGCAGTAGAAACTGCTACAGCCGTTCTAGAGAGCAATTGAGCACCATTTAGTGGAACCGAGTAAACACATACCCTGTGACCTGCCAGTCTTATTTGTTTGTGTGTGCTTCCGAGAAACTCTTGAAAAGGTTTATAAGGGAAAATGACGTATCAGGGAATTGGAGTCTGTGTGTTGTCCATCACCAAAAGGCTGCTTTTACAGAATGGGTGAATTCATATGACAGCCTGTTTTGTGGTCATAAACAATAAACTTGGTGATGATGATAATAACATAGCAAACATTTAATGAACAACTAGGTAGTGATAATATACTAACAAATGGTTATTGAAGTTTACGAGGTCCTTTATTTATCTACATCATCTTTATTCAACCCTATGTTATCTCCATTATAGTAGCCCTAAATGTGGAAACTGAGGTATGGAGAAATGAAGTGATTTGCTCAAAATCACATAGCTCAAAAGTGGCAGAACCAGAGTTTAAACGAAAGAATTCAAGTTTTGATAGGTCACACTTTTAATCAATCCCCCAAGCATAGATCTTTGAGATAGAACATTGAGTGGAAAAGAACAAATTGACTTAGTTACCTTAACTCTCTCTTGTATCCTGACTCTATCGAATCTGACCATCAGAAAAAAGCAAGCCTCTTTCCCCAACGCTAACAAAGAAATTTTTGTAATAACTACATTCACCTGTGTCTTTTTGAATAGCCCATTGACAATATTTCCTAGGCTCATTTTTAAAGAATTGTTTACACTGGTTCACAAACAGTGACTGTTGGTGACAAAGTACAAGGATTCTGGTTGATGCCTACATTCCTCTCAGGAGGTTTGGAATGTCTTGGTGAAGTCAACAGGGGGCGCTGCACCTCCCTACACTGCCAAGCCACACAAATGAACAACAGGGGAACCAGAAGAAGGTAAATGTGGGCTGAGAATGTAAGAGTCAGAGACAGCGCCAGTTTCAAGGATGTGGGACCTGTATAGTAACACAGGACCCTGCACAAAGAAGGGCCTGCACTTGTATTAATGTTCTGATGTTCTGTTCTGAAATTCTTAATGTTTTAAAACATGAATCCTACACTTTCGTTTTGTATAAAGCCCCACAAATTGTATAGCCAGTTCTGCTCAGAGGGTTTGAAGCCTGGCACCTCCAGCCACATTTAGCCTTCCCTAAGAAAAACTTTGATATTGGATTTTCCTCATCAACTTTTCTTACAATCTAGGTCCAGCCATAAAATCTTTCAGTCCCATTTCCCCCTTAAAAGACATTTTGTCACTGTTTAACTAGTCTTTAAGCTATAGTCTATCAAATACTTTTTTTATATCCAAATTTCATTCTCCATATGGGAAAGGATAGGAGCGAGTCCAACCAACATAGTTCCATAGAGTTGTAGACCTGGTGCACAGGATGTCTTTGACCTAATTACTGCTAGTAAGACTGAGCCAGAAAGCCACAGAACTGGGACCTGAAGTTGCAGGTGAAGCCAAGACAATATGGCTCAGAAGCATATATTGAATTATGGGAATCGGAGAGAAGAATTAGAGCAGGGAGAAGTATGTCAAGAGAGCAAGCAGGAGGGAAAAGAGCAACCCTGGCATTTGTCTGCTGCCCACAAATAACTTTGCAATGCCTTTCAGGTCTCGCTTTCATCTTAACTACTCAGAGGCTTTCTCTGATCACTATATCTAAAGCACCTTTCATTCACTTGTTAAATCAATCACATGGATTTGTGCTTCTTTCTTTGCACCTGTTACATCTTTTATTTATCTGTCATTTACTTGTTTATTAAATATTTCCCTTTCTAAATTATAAGTCCTCTGGAGTCAGAAACTGTGTGTGTTTGTTTATTCCTAGTGTTCTCATAGATCCTAGAACATGGTTGGTGCTCAACAAGCATTGCTTTAAAGAAATAGATGGGTAAGTGCTGATGATCTTAAAAAGGCAATCTAAAGACTAGCAATCCAAAGCAGAAGGAAAGTGTTTTATCTGTCTTACTCTCTTTAATGTCTAGACCCTCAGTAGCCAGAACCTTGCAAATACTTAACAAATATTTTAGAATTAATTAGTAAGTGAATTTTCATACAACTTAAAAATCATCAATATGTAGTTCATCTTAAAATCCTTATATACATAAATCAATAGTTTCTGATTTTTTTTCAGTTGCGTAGGTGTATATGCATTTATTTTCTAAATCGAGATACATTTTAATGGATTCTAAGATTATTTTCTTTATACTCCCTTTGTTAGGATAGCATAATAATGTAAGTTATTTCTCTCTCAGGAAGTTTCTGAGAAAAATTTCTTTCCCAAGCAATTCAGTTAATCCTTTCTATTTCTCAATCAGATGGTATTTGATGAATAAAACTGTGAATACAATGGTAAAAGACATTCCCTTTTTAAAGATGCAATCATGGGGAGCTCATAGAGTCTCTCATTGAAAGACATATATTGAACTCACCAGGATTCTTTGAAAAAAATGCTAACATCTATAAACTGAAAGAGATGCTTGTGACTCATTTCAAACTAGAAAAATCAAGCTAAATTTTCTTGATTTATTTCTAGTGTGTTTGTTCCTTTTTATGTATTCTAACTATGCTAGGCACTATAGGTATGATGGTAGATAGATAGATAGATAGATAGATAGATAGATAGATAGATAGATATGAATTTTCTATCCTAAAGGAGCTGATAATACAGCAGGAGAGATATCCATTCAAGCAGCCCTAACAAATGCCACAAGAGGCCTGCATGCTCCAAAATGTAATAGAAGCAGAGAGTGAGGAAAGGTAGATCACTGCTGATTGATATGATTAGTGAGTGCCTCGTAGAGAAGGTACCATTTAGGTGAGTCTTAAAATGGGCTTGTTTCAATAACTATTATGATATGAGTGACATAAAACATTTTACATGTGCCAATTGTATAGAACCAGCAATTCAAAAGGCCATTTCCAATATCTCTATGTGTTGTTACTAATATCAGGGAAAGATTACTTGGGTAGCCAGAAGTTTCAAGTTTCTGCTCTTGAAAGATCTTTAAAGATTAAAATAAGTGATTTTTTTCTTCGGTTAGGGAAATAATTATTGATCTAGCAGTTACTGGGTGTTGAGTCATGTTCCAGAAATCATATGAAAATTCTTAAGAAGCGCTAAGTGCTGACGGGAGCGAGAGCCAAGGAGGTAAGGCTGGAGGTGGGGCACTAAGGCAGGGCACAGGTTGGGCCAGGAGAAGAGCGGGCCCATTGTTGAGGGAACCAGCTTCCTGTGGAGGGGAGGGCAATCAGGGGCGGACCGGGCACCTGAGGAGGCAACGAGGGAGATCGCGAGCAACAGCTGGTAACATTCCAGACTCTTTTGGCGGATTTGAAATTCCCACTTTTTCCTTGGATATTCTTTTCACCACATCTCCTCACAATCTCCTGGGTCGGAACAGGGTTTTGACGCAGCCATTTCTGTCATTCCTTTGGTACTCATTCCGCGTTTGAGTTAGGCTCCTGAGGACACCAGGATAGGGGTAGTGGGAGCCAGGAGCCCTGAGTGGGCCCCGGGACTGAGAGTGAATCATGGAGGGCAGCATGGAGGAGAAAAAAAGAGGTTATCTGAGCCCGGCTTCAGGGTGCTCAGGCCCAGGCTGCGGGTCCAGGAGAAGGGGAGGCCTGGATGCAAGTTGGCCAGTGGAAGCCAAAGAAGGCCATAGGGGTGCTACCCATCTGTGGAGATGTTTGAAACTGGGCTTTGAAGGTCACTAGTCAGTCTTTGTTTCTAAGCAAAGAATTTGGCAAGCACAGAATCACGAGCTTGTCACCTAGTTCCCTGGGTAAGAAGACCATGTCCACTGGAGAGACCTTGACCTAGGAAATTGGAGGAGGGACAATGAAGACACCTAGAAATGAATGGTGTGGTCAGTGTGACAAAAGATAGCATACAATAACTGCCAGTAAATATTAGTGATGGTTTACATGGAAAAACACTCCAAGGGTATCATTCGGGGAAAGCAACTGGAAGAAAATTAAGCTCAAATGAAAATGAAATTAGTTCAGGAGATACATTTGAGACAAAAACCTAGTGAAACTTTTTATTTAAAATGTTAGGAACTAAAAAGAAAGGAAAAGGATGGAGGGTTTTGCATTAACTCCTTCAAATTATCCTATAGTTCTATTAAACATTAATAGTATATCAAATAGTGATAATTTAAAATTTTTACCCCTAATGGAATTTACTGTACTTATTATGAAATTTTATTACAATTATTCTCCTGTCTTAAGGATCAAGCTTTGACTATTTAAGAGATTTTATATAGTGTTTTACTGTATATGTGATATAGAGGATAATATTTCAATAAACTGAAAATATATATCTACGATTATTTTTTTAGATTTATAAACCACTAATAGTTGTTAAAGTAATATAATATAAAAAAGAAGGGAATTGGATTTTTATGAAGTATAAATTGTCAATAATGTCTATATTTTGGTGTAGCTCATTTTAAACAATAATAAGCCCCCCAAAATTACTTTCAGTAATTATTTTAGGGATTTTATTTACCTTTTGCTTTGGACTAGTTGCCACTGCCACTTTCATAGTTCATACAGTGGCATGTGTTCTTTCCTCAATCTAGAATACCTAAATTTTAAACTGGTATTTTATCCTTACCCTTTGTTAGATAAAAGTCTAAAGATAAGTATCATACTTTTAGATTGTATTAATCCTGATTCTTCTAGACATTTGTCTACCCTTAAATATAAATGCTGGCTAGTTTGCAAAAGCCAATTTCTTTATCCTTACTGGACTTCTTATAAGTGGTTCTATAGGACTAAAACCGAAACTTTTATTCACTTTAACAGTCAGCTGGCTATACCCAAAGGTATTCTTACACAAAATAACAAGAGAATAAAAACACTGAGTGATTTCTTTGAGCATATTAATTCCATATGTCTTTTGTTCAACAAACAGGTTACCAAACGAAATTTGAAAATAAGTATATGCATGCTAAACACTGGGTGGCTTAAACAACAGAATTTTATTTTCTCATAATTCTGAAGGCTGAGAAGTCCAAAATTAAGGTTCTGGTAGGACTGGACCCTCAAGGTGAGAGCTCTCTCCTTGAGTTGCAGATGGCCACCTTCTCACCCTGTGCTCTTATGGCCTTTCCTCAGTGTGAGCACATAGAGAGAGTTAGCGAGATTCTCTCTCTCTCTTTCCCCCTCCCTCTGTCCCTCCCTCTTTTTCTTTAATGGATGGCAGAGACAAAGTTGCAAGGTTAGTCCTTTCTTAGCATAAAGACAGAAAAGCATAGTCTTTCTCTTCTTGTACAGCCACAGTCCTACTGGATGAGGGCCCCACCTGTATGACCTCATTTAACCTTATTTATTTTCTAAAGACCCTACCTCCTACCTACAGTCACTTTGGGGGTTTAGAGCTTCAGTATTTGACTTTGGAGGCAGGGGGAGGGAAACAATTCAGTTCATAGCAGTAAGCACAAACCAGAAATACAGCAAAAAATATTTGTAGTGTGATAGTTAAACAAATATTTTAAATACCTTAAATTGAGAATACCTATATTTAAAGATCAGTCCTCAGATTTAGTAATGTATCAGATTTTAAGTCCAGCCATACTGATGGCAAGGAGATGAAAGTTAAGCAGTGATATATTTAGTTTTTTGTATAGTAGGGACAGATAACTTTTATGTATCCACATATCATTGCACTAATTTTAGATATGTTTAGAGATAACTCAGCTGAGGTAAGGGTGGAGAGGAGTGGAGAAGACTTATCATTTGACTATTGTTAATAATTGGTATAACAAAAGTTCTCTGAGTGCATGGAGCACAAGTAGGTGCTCATTACCACTATTGTAGTGCTTTAGATTTTGTTTATTTTAACACATTTACTCTGCACTCGTTTAGGCATGAATCAAAGCAGTGAAGGATGTATGAAGAAGATAAGCAGTGTGAATCTTGACAAACTTATAAATGACTTCTCACAGATAGAAAAGGTATGTAAAAATATCAAACAGTTTTAGCATTTAGCAAAAAGTGGAACAGATTTTGCCAATGGAAGGAACTGGGAAGAAAGAAAGAAAAATATACCCCCAAAATTGAGCAGGGTAAAGATAATGAAAATGTACTTTGCTCAGCTCTTTCTCATTTTAAAAATCTGCACTTAAAATATGTCTGGTTTGGGCTTATTTGTACTAATGCATCAAAATGTTTCTGGGACAAGGGAACAAATAATTGATATACTTTTGCTAAAGTTAATGGGAAAATATATACTTAAATGTCCAAGATGTCCATAATGATTTAGTAAGAATTGAAATACACTGAATCTTCAGTTTTTTACCATTATGACTAACTCTAATTTTTTTTAGTCTTTCCTATTCTATCTGTTCCCTTTTCCTTCTCTTTTACCTTCTTACTATTAGAAGTTCTTTCTCCCCAACTCTGGATAAATTACATGGTAGACCAAATCCACAAGCATATAGTAGTTCTTCCCCCCACCTCCTCTGCCTGGGAAAGGAATTCTATTTTCTCTCTTTATCATTCTTCTCTATTCCTTTTTTTTTTTCATCTTCACAATGTAGTATGGCCATAATAAAAGAATTTTTATTACAGTGGGTATTTCAAGATAACATTATGAGCTTTTTTAAAACAATAAGCTTAGGTTTTCTCAACCAAGTGATTCTTACCAAAATAAGAGAGAAGATAGAAAAGATTTAACACTTTTGACAGGAAGGGAATTGGTGCAAAGTTTTTGGAGATTAATTTGGAAATATCTATCATATTCTTAAACATTTTAAATATGAAATATTGTTCATTTTTTCATATGATAATGGTATTGTGGTCAGATTTTTAAGAGACATCTCTTAGATACCTATCAATGGTAATATTTATATATAAAATAATATAATGTCAGGGAGTTGCTCTGAGATAAATTCAGAAGTAATGACAATAGGGACGTGGGTAGAGGTATAGATGATACAAGACTGGTCATGAATTAATGATTCTTGGAGGTATTTGAAGGATATATGGTGGCTATTATACTATTTATAAAGATATTAAAGAGATATATATGTTCTAGAATGTTTATTCATTGTCTCCAATAGCAGAAAAGTGGAAACAACATAAATTGTCCTCAATAGGAGACTAGCTAAATAAATTGCAGAATATCCAAAAATGAAAGTCAATGAAGCTATTTAAAAGAATGAGGTAGACCTATGTGTGCTTATATGATATCGTTTCCAAGATAATAGTACTAAGTGGAACACTCAAAGTGCAGAACAGAATATAATATGATCATTTCCTATAGTTGTATAATTATAAAATATTTTGGAAACTTATGTAAGGAATCGTTAACCATAGCACTGAGGGTCAAATAATTGCAAAGAAGGGGGTTCAAGTTATATCATATTTTTATTTTTTATAACTTTTCATAACTGATAATCTGTTTTAATTTTTTTAAAATAAAAGGTAAATTAAGAAGCTGGCTTATTTAAAAAATATATGTCAATTAAGTATTAGACTTTCAGGTATTAAATAGTTTGTGTTTTCATTATTCTTTATATGCTTAGGTAAAAAATCAAAATAGCAACGTTGATTTGGTAATAATATATATTGTTTCTTCTACAGAAAATGATAGAAACCAGTGGAAAGAATAATATACTGGATTTACAGTTAGAAAAAACTAACTGTTTATTAAAAGCAATGCAAACAAAGGAAGTCTCACTTAAAGAAGGTTAGTTCTTTGCTGCCTGAAGAAATACTAATTCTAATGAGAGTGATTTTTGGTATAACAGTGATCAATATTGCCCCATAAATTTTGAAATTATTTTAAATTAATATAACACTGTCATTTTATTTGATTCTAAATATAGCACTGATAGACAGATAGGACTGGTATTATTATTCTATCTGAATAATAAAGAAACATAGGATACAATAAGTTAAATAACCTGCCTATGGCCATTCCACTAAGAAATGGCAAGTCCAAGAATCAATTCAGGCCTTCAAAACCATGGAAAAAAATACAGTTGAATTCCTGCCTCACAATTACTCCAAAAGAAATTTCAGATGGGTCAAAAATTTTAATGTTAAAAGTGGGCTGTCTCAGCCTGACACTTTTCCCTTACTACTGAGACTCCATCAGCTGAGTCACTCAGCTCCTAGGGGCTGCCATCCCAGCTGCACCCTGCACTGTTCGTGACTTCTCTGCAGCCAGCTGGGAACCTTAGGAGTCTGGGATCCATTCAGTGAGGTGCTGCTCACTACAAGTGTGATATCACTCTGAGGTGCTTGCTTTCAGGAAAGGAAACTGGTTAGTTTGGGGGCAGAGATTGGAGAGAGAGTCACTTTTCCCAATACTTATGTTTTATGTTTGAAAAAATAAATACCTTTTAAAAATTCAGTTCTACTTATTGTAAATCTAATCGCCTTTTTGCTGGATAATAACTAGCAGAGGTAAAAAAAAAAAAAGAATGATAACTTTTAGAGCCAAGTGTATACTAATTCGCTTAGAGAGGAAGAACAAACCTTATATATGATTGAATTTGTTCAACAATAATGAATGAACTCTTGATGTTTTATTTCCCACATTTGATAACCAGATAAAGAATTTCTTTGCCAGTTCAAGATAAATAATATTACTACTGAGGACCAAGTACTATAAAAAGTTCTTTTCACACATAATTATATTTAACATTTCCAACTGCTTTACAAAATAGGTGTTTACGCCCAAATTGCTAGTTAATGGTAGAGCTTAAATTTGAGCTCAAAATAATAGATTTACTAAATTATATAGTATAAGAAGTAGCTTAATATTTTGAGCTATAGTTTTTAAGAACTGAGTAAGATAGTAGTATTTTTCAAGTTGCATTATAAAGTCCAATAGAAATGATAATGTGAATGTTCAAAAAGAGAATTAAAAGCCATTCTAAAATGAAGAATGGTATTCTACCTTAGGAACGATTCCTTATTGAGCCAGTTTCCTTCTTTTTTGTTTTGTTTTGTTTTGTTTTTTAATGTGTTGGGAGAGCCACCTTGTGTTCAAATTGTGAAAATACAAATTTTTGAAATTGTATAATTTTACAGTTTCAGGACTGTTTTCAATTTGCTGATTACCAAGGTACCTTTAGCTATATTTCATGAATCACTGGATTCATGCCTCTAAAAGATACAAAGACAAGTAATAGTCTAGTCTATGCCCCCTCAGGTTTTAAATTGTAGCAGCTAACACAGTAACATACATGAAGTAGATAATGGCAAATGTAATTTAATCATCATTCTATTACTGAGAAATAGCAAGAGAGAAAAAATGGAGGATAGTGGGAACTTTGTCTGAGTACGTGGTGTGGATGATAGAAGGGGTTTAGAGAGGAGTGAAAACCCACAATAGTAGAACTTTATAATTGCATATAAAGTTTTTACTTCTGCAAAACAATTTAGTGCACATGGAGACTGAGTGTGGGACCTCTCACTGAAAGTTGAAGTTTTGCATTCTCCTCTCACAGAACTGGTTCTTTCGTTTAATCAATAAACAAAAACACGGAACACCTATGAAATAGTCACAATGTTAGATGCAAAAAAAAATCAAAATTAAAAAGATAACATCTTCATCTGAAAGTTCACTATCTAGTGGGAGAACCCACAAATAACTAAAATGCAATGTAATAAATGGAGAAAAGAGATATATACAAATGGTTGTGGGACACAATGGAGAGAAATAATAACAGCAACCAGTAACAATGTTAAATATTTATGAGTGAATTTAGAAAATATATTTTCTCATTTGGTTGTCAGGAAAATCTTATATATGAGAATAATCTTATATGTGAGGTAGAATATGCATTACCCATACTTTTATTTTTCAGAAGAAGGATATGAAGCTCAAATAAGTGAAGTAGCTTACTCAGAGAGTCCTAGCTTGAAAGTGAAGAAAGGGAAACTCTAATCCAGTTCCACCTACTCCAGTTTTCTCGTTGCATCAGCATATTTTAATTTACAATTCCTGAGGAAGTATTGGATAAATAGATTAAGAGAACAGGACTTGAAACCTGTGTTTAAGTTTATACCTGCCATTTAATAACCGTGAAATCTTTGGCAAGTAACCAGACCTCTATGGATGCCTGCCTTTGTAAAATTAGGATGATACCAACTTCTCAATATCATTTTGTATACTAATTGGGGTAATGTTTATAATGTACTTAGTGTAATGCCTGGCAGAGTACACATTCAGTGAATGGTACCATTGTAATACCTAGACAACTTTTTAGTATTTGATACAAATATTTAACCATCAAAACAGATGCCAGTTAGAATGGCAGCTAGTCAATGTGTCATATAGTGCATACCAGCTGAATATTGGTCATGGGCCTCTAAAACGGAAAGAAAGAGAATAAGGCTTAATGTTTATTAGCTGTAAAGTCAAGCATATAAAGGTGAAATTGCCCTTAAACCTTAAAGTTATATTCCTTTTTAAAAAATATTATTATTCTTTTATGAAGTTTTCATTATTATATATTTAGCTGGTATAATTGTAAACTTAAAACTAGTGCAACCTGTGTTTTCTAACCTTATAGTAAAAATGTGATAGCAATAACTGTCACAAAGAGTCTTTCTCTGGTTCTGTTATTGCTCTCTTTACAGGGCCTCCAACCTACTCAATTACTCTGAAGAAGTTCTCAGCTTGTCTTCTTCTTGTCAGTAAAGTAGTTAAAATCATAGACTTTAGTGCTGGACTTCTGGGGTTCATGTTCTAGTTCTACCACTTACTAGTCATAACTGTGACCTTGGGCAATTTATTAAACTTCTGTATGTCAGTTTCCTCATATGTAAAATGAGGCAAATACTAGGACCTACCTCATAAAGTTAAGAGGGTTAAATGATTTGATATTCGCAAAGCATTTAGAATAACAATATAATGTATGTTATTATTTTCAGGTCAGATCTTTTCCACTTATCTCTTTCTTACTTCAACTTATTATGATAGTGCCTATCTGTGGATCACTCAACAAGTATTTATGAAACGCTGACTATAAACCACAACTGTTCTAGGGATTAGGAAGAAATAATAAACAAAACAAAATAGTGCTTGCTATCCTGGAGCTTATAGCCAAGTGGATTGCTTAAAGTTAGTTTTCACCACTGTTGTTACCCATCAAAGGTTTAGCTGTTGCTGGTGATACCCAAAAGTATACTGAAAGTTTTTATGCACATATTAGGATACTAATGCTTGCAATGAAGGCTCTATCTCCCATTATGGAAGAAATCATTGGCACCAAAGTTGCTCATGCCCTGTAACTCAACACGTTGTTTTTACTTCTTTTATTGCTATTCCCTTGCCCTAGGACTCAGGCATAAATACTAAGAGGACAGATCACAAGACAGTGAGGAAGTAAAGCATTATCTATCTCAAATGACACCTTCTTTCAGAGAGCTCTGGCTATCTTTGAACAAAATTTAATGTACCTTGACTCTCTGTCCTTGGGATGTTCCTTCATGGGAAACTCGCATGGACACACTCCTCTTAGTTCCCCAGACAGTTCCAGATATGCCTTACTTCTACGGCAGATGCTGCAGGGAATCTCTATGATACTGGAATTATAATGCCTTAGAAAACTCATTACTGAATCCTGATTGCATTTGACTTGTCTGGATGATTATAAAAAGTTATATAATTTACTTTTAGATACCCGGTTGCTTTGTTAAGATCTCATAATCATCAATTAAATAGTCTTAAAATTTTAAGTATTTCAACTTTAAGAGAATAATTCCAAAATGAAAGCAAATAATCTTCAAATAAATTTATCTTTTATGTTTTAGAATGTGCTACTCTTCATAGTATGATCAAAGGGCTACAGCAGACCATTGAATATCAACATAATTTGAAAGGTAAATTAGAAAAGTTTTTTATTAAATATAATATATTTGAGTATCTTTAAAAATAGAGTTTTTACATTGTTGACAATAAGTTCCTTTTAATCTGGTCTTGTTAATTTAATCATCTAAAGGAAGGATTTCTTATACTTAATAATATCTTCCTCAATTATTAGGAAATAAGAAATACCATGCTGAACAGAACAAATCATTCATATTCTGGCAGGAACGTCAGGGTTTTATGCTCTGTCATAATGATTCTCTTTATTACTTTCAAAAGTTTAGAAGTATATTTACTCTCAGTAGTACTCTTGGTATTTAATAACCGCATGTTCAGTTTTGAAAGGTGAGTATTTACTAGTAGTTACATTATGAATATTCTATTAAAACTCCAGTGATAATTTACTATTTAATTTTTTGTCATAGACTAAGACAGCATTTGTGTAAGTGAAGGTGACACATCTTATTCTTGCTAGTCATGCTAACTCAATCGGCCTACCACTGACAAAGCAGACAAAGCAACAAAGTGTTTTGTCCTATTCTGATTTAGTTTCAGTGCAATGTTTGTGGGATTTTCCTCTACTATGCTGGAGATTAAACTAAACTGCTTTTGAGTCCCTTCCAACATAAAATTTACATCAAACTAGAATTTCTTATTTTAGTCTTCTGCTTTTATCATAAAGTACTTTATATATGTAGGTGAGCTCTAATAGTGATCTTATATGCTATTTACTTGATTTGGCATGTTATTCCTTATTATCTTTATAACTATATTTTTTAATATTTGAGATTTATTTTTCTTTTTTAAAAATTACTCTTAGTTCTTTTTCCCTCTTTGATTTTCCTTAAAATGTTTCCTAAAATATTAATGAAATAAATATAGAAATTGTATTAGAAGACTTCATACTTACATTGACAAAAAGCAACTACAGTACAGAAAGGATTCATTTCCATATCAATATTTTAAAAAGCTGTTCTGGAGGTTGAGAAGGGTACTACATGGGGACCATACCATGTCCAATGCCTTTTCTTTTGGCTAATTCCTGCAGGCTCTTGATCCCCATATGTCCCATAGATTTTCACTTTACTTTGTACTACCATTCTGCTCATTTTTTTCTCAGTCCTTTTTCCCCTCCCACATCTGATTTGAGCTTTCATTTTACAACCTCAATGCTGATAGTCAGAACAACTTTTCCCTTCTCTGTGACTAAATGCAATGCTTAGCTGCATTTTAAAAGTATGTAAATGTTCATAATTATTTACAATTCTCGTATTCCAGGATTTAAATTATATTTAATTTATCTCCTTCTTGGATTTTGTTTAAATAAAACAGCTACCAGAAATTAAATATTTTGAAGTTCTAGAAAGTCCATTATAATTCAAGAATGAATATATTATTTCTTTGTAAAAGGATATCTAATATGGACCAATAGTCAAGAACACCATCTTTGCAAAGATACGGTAGTACAGATTTTTAAGTAGCTATTCCTAAAAATGGATATTTCATGGTGCCTCTCAGGAAGAAATAGTGATTCATTGATTTTATTTCTCCAATGCTTTTACAGGCCTTGGTTTGGGCAAAGTGATAGATGTGAACTATCTGTCTTTCACCTCTTTCATCCATTTGATTGTCAAGATTGTATGGTTAATTTGTTTATTGCAGCTATAGAGTGGTTACAAATGGTTGGCTCCCCAGAAACTACCTCCTCTTTTTCTTAATAGAAACTAGGTTTTCTTCTGACATTCATTCTTTATCCACTTCACCATATATCTCATGGGAAGTTAATTATACCCCACTTCTGAGGGAAGGCTTCTGGAATAATCTCCCTCTCTCCCAAAAGATGGATTAAAGATGAACTGTATTCTTCTGGTCATTGATCAGTCTGCATATACTGCCTGGAATTGTTGCAGGCCTCTTGCTTCCAGCCTGAAAATTATGACAGCATTGAGGATAGCAGTAGAAGAGACTAAAAGGACATGGTGTCTTGATAACATTGTTGAGTTGGTGAATCACTTACCCTCTAGGCTTAAGAGTTTCTTCAGCTGCTGTAAGAAAAATGATATCATCGCTTCTTGGCCTTTTGGCTAAGATCAAGTGTAAGAGAAATGATACTTCCCTTTCTTTACTCTCATCCATTAATCTTTTCAGTAGGAGTTTATGAGCTATGTAAAGATGATCCATTAAGATGTAGAAAGAAAACACTGGAATTTCTATTTACATTTATTTTTATCTAAAAACCAAGGCAAATAATCTGATGAAAATTTAATAATGGAACGTTAACTCTTATTCTCCCTGTATTTCAGTTATGCATCATTTATGATACATGAGATATCTCTTCTCCAAAGGAGAGTGGGAGTTCTAAAACTGAGCAGTTGCATCTTTATTTTTTCTCTAGTCTCAGTGTATTCACATGTGGTACACTTTACATGTGCCTGGTTTAGAGAGTTTATATATTATATTAGCTACTTGAAATCAAACTAATACTTTCAAAATGACCAAATAGCTTTAAGAAATAAAACACAGATTGGCGATCATATTAATAACGCAAGTACAAGTCAGCAATAAGAAAGTAACAGAGTCCTCACTTCCACCCCTTTATAAGTACTTTATCAGACATATTAAAAGTTAAAAATAATGAAAATCTATAATACCTGATGTAATATCAGCTGGTGGTGGCTAAGTAACTACTTTAAGGAAAATATTAATCTATTACAAGATTATTTTCAAATGAATATTTAGAAATGGTTTCATCATTAAGTGAGTTGAAAGCTGAAAATATGTGAACTTTAAGTATTCTCATAACACATTAAACTTGGCAAACTTGGCAATGAAATGCTAGATTCAATAAAAATTCTTAAAACAATGATCAAACAATTATTCTCAGTGATTTTGAACACTTTTTAAAATGTTTATGTTTTAAACAAGAGAAAAAAAATCTTTTGAGGGGCTTATAAGAACAAGTAACATCAAAGAACATAGATATTTGACAAAATTTTAAAAACAACCACCTTTATATAATTGGTGTTTGAGACTGAAAAATGAGTATCATGATTGATATAGTAAATACAACCAATGGCACATTTGTTCCATTAAAACCAAGTATCCAAATGATCTGAGTATTAAAACTAGCTTTAAAATTACTGTATCAAAAAGTTAAATTAATATTGTAAAAACTATTGTTGCATTTTTAATTCCATTGCCTCACTAACATTTATTAACATTAGTAATAATTCAATAATTTTAAAGTTTTATGACAATATTTTAAATAATAGTAAAATAATTTAACATTTTTCTCTATAGTTCACCTCTTTAATTTCTACTTGTATCTGTTTTAAGAATTATATACAATTAGAATGTAATATGCCTATGTATACATATATAATTTATAATAAATAGACATGAATTGGGGCATACGTGCTCATTATTTTTATTAAGAGGGCATACAATTGTAAAAGTTTGGACTATTAGTTTAGAACACCACATTCGTGTGTCATTACATTTCAGATTTTGTTACTTATGTTGGCCAGTCTATTCTCTTCTAATTCCCACACGTGAAAAAGTGGTTGATACAGATTACTAAAGCATTAAACCATTTGGAGCAACAGCATTGGAATTTCATAGCTTAAGGGAAAATTTAAGTCTTTCTCATACTTATAAGTGATTGGATGATAAAGTTAAGCATATTTTCTGAAATGTTGTCATTACCAAGGACCAAAGAAGCTCTTCGTATTATTGCTGGTAACCTGACACTGGGAAGGAAAGTCACAAAGCTGTATTAATGAATTGCAGCTGATATGCTGTTTGCCAGGTGGAGAGAGGCAAGGGCCCATCATGCAGCTTTGGCATCCTTATATTTGTTTGTTTCTTGTTGTCTGATTCTCTTATTCTCTACCCCCATCTTTGGTCTTTATAACTCAAAGAATAGATCCATCCTGTCTTTGAAATAAATTATGTTTGGAGTTTAGGATATGGACATGGGTCCTTAAAAATAGAGCATGATTCATCATAGTATATTATGTGATAGGAATTTTTCTTGATTACGTTATTGTATATTTTTTATAGATGCTAATCAAGGCAACTCCATTAATTCATTATATGAAAGATAATGGCATCATGCCCTCTAACTTCTGGCCAATGGTTACTACCAGGGCAAAGAAAACAAGATTCATAGATTTTCTTTCCTTAGAGAAGAATGATTGCCATATAACCAGTTCCAGATCAAATGAATTTCAGGAATTTAATTTAGAAATTCAAACACAGGCAGTCATATGGAGAAAAGAGATACCCATGAAATTAGCTACAAATATGGAGTACCTCCCAAATCAGTAGAATTTGAACTTATTTTTGCCAATTGTCTGTTGATAATTTCTGGCAACTCAATATTGCTTATTCTTGTCTGAACTGAATCTGAATAACTAGAATTTACTTAGGCTCTTATATCCTATCAGGGTAGGTTTCAAGGAAGACATTATTATGTATAGTACAACTTTACTGTACAAAATCATACTAAGCAAAATGATTTAACCAAAGTAATCATGATCAGAATGTTTTAAAATGGCAATAACACATAGTTCAGTGCTATTCTGTAAGGGAATAATCTGAGAAAGTAGTCAAATTCATGATCAGTTTCTTTGTAAGAAAAAAGTATTGCTTAAATTAAAAGTAATTTTAAAAATGTAGAAATACTTTTTTCAATATAATTGTGAAAAAGATTTCCTTACAATAATTTGACATTTGGCTTCTAGTATATCTTCGGAAGAATGCTATGTTTATATAATCATATTTTGTATCGGAAAATTATCTGTTATAAGTATATATTTTAAAATCTTTATTATTTAAAAATTGCCTTCTTTCAGAAGAGATTTGTTAAAAGAGCATTAAAAGGAAATTAAAGAACAAAACCTATGAACAAGGCCAGCTATATAATTTGCAGGGATTAGTGTAAAATAAAAATACGGGGCCCCATGTTCAAAAAGTAGAAAAAATAATAACATTTAAAATTCTAAAATAAGCTTTTTCCTTTCTTCTGTGATCTCTCTTAACTTTTCAAGGTTTTTATTTATTTGATGTTGCTCTAAGTTATTATAAATAGAAATTTTAATTATGAGGATGAATTTTACCATTCATTTTTATATTGTGCAAACCAATTTTATGTACAAAGATAATAGCATCGAACTCATCTGTGGATTGATAAAAGTACACAATTAATACTTCATAGCTTATATGTCCATGCATATCTATTTCATTCTTACCAGAAAAGTGGAAGTGCTGCACAAAACTACCTCAACCATTTTTTAATTCATTTCACTTCTTGATTTGTGCATATTCTACCAACAACTACCTTTAGTTTACTAATGAATAAAGAAGGACTGAAAGGAAAAGGAACTGTGAATTTCCCTCTCTTTCCCTTTCCTTCTATGTCATCATGTTCAATGTAATTGGTTGGCTAGTAGAGGGAAATACAGAAGTTTGGGTATGATAGAGTTGTTGGTCATTTGTGTTTTTAGAATGTCATTGCTTTCTTTTTGCATTTGAAGCAAGTTCTAGTTCAATGGGAAAGTGTGGCCTCTCAGATCTGTCAGAGCCCTTGCTTACTTAGTTTTTAATGGAACATGTTTATCTTGTCCTTATACCTTTGAGTCTTGCTGAATTCTCAAAATCATGAACCAGAATTCTGTGTTCATAGTGCATTGCAAATGCTGTGTATGAATGTGATAGCAAATACAGTAGACACAAATATTACTCATATATTTTCTGCTCACATTCGTTCTCCATTGTCCCATTGGAATTTACTTAAAACTATAAGTTAAAAGATATAATTATTAAGAATTTCAAACCGTTAATGACAGAGTGTTAATGATAGAGCTGGCACCCTTCTGAGTGGAAAGCCCTGTGCAGCTGCACAGATTACACACCCATAAAGCTGGTCTTTTCTATAAATGAATAGGAAGAGAAATGGGTAGATACTTGATCAGAAGCCTAATCTAAGGGGTAGTTGTTTTAACCTTGCACAAAACTTAACTAAATTTTCTAGAAAACAAGGCAAAACAAAATAAGACAAAAAAAATTGATCAGTTATAAACTATTAATATCTGATTTTTTTAATAAATAAAATTAAAATCGTTTATTACAAGTAAAAAACTTTTACAGAATTTGAGTAAATACCACTTATGGATGATCTCAGTTTTAATTAACATCTTTATTAAAGCCTTTATTCATATAACCGAGTAAAAACTTTTAATGTAAAAAGTATTTAGATCATTATGGAATGAAATATTACAAAGCTAAGCAATTCAATCATTGATGATACCAAAGAAAACCAACTCATTATAAGTATATAATTCATCTAAAAACAATGCACACTTAAGGATTTTTCTTCCAGTTTGATGCTAAAAGATTATAACCAATTTTAGAAAAACATATCGCAAAATTATTAGAATTCAAGAGATAAAAGTGGATTTTGGCTAGGTCAAAGAAATATTTCTTTGTCAAATATCAGAACCAGGTAGATTCTACATTGGTGCGAAATGCTATTTAAATTTATAGCTACTCCAGCCAGAGTAGCAAGAGCTTTATACCTTAAGGAAGTAGCCACAGTGGGAATATGTGTAGAATCTGGTGGGATTATGAAAAAAAACCAGTGCTAACAATGGTCATATGTTGATTGTACTATAGATGAAAACCAACAAAGAGGCAACTGAAATATAATATAAAGTATGAAAGAGGTTAGCTATTACTTTAGTCGATGGCTTTAGTTCACAGATAAGTCATGTGGTTCTATTTAACATTCTTATAGATATGCCAAAGCCAGATAATATCCCAGTAGTATAACATTTAGATGGGTCAATCAATCTTTCTGGTAAAGGGAAGACATCATTATTAAAATGTTCATTTTCTTGAAGTTAATGTATACATTTAGTGCTGTTTTAATTAAAATACTAAAAAGATTGCATAAAATAATCTTAAAGTTCTTTTGACAAAAGGAAACAAATAAGAAAAACAAGAATAAACAAGAAAACTATTGAAAAATAAGAATGTGGGGGAGAGCTTTCATTACTAGATAGCAACATGCTCTGAAGCCATTAGAATGAAATTAATATAGTATTGACATCGAAACTGAAAAATATATTCATGGAAAGAATAGAAAACTGGATTCTAGAAATAGGCCCCAATATTTGTTAATGTAATATATGATACAGGAATATTTTGAATTATTGGAAAAAGAATGATATTTTAACATATGGTACTGGCATAGCTAGCTAGCTTTCCATCTGTAAGAAAGGGAAATTTTCCCAGAACATCAAAAATAAATTCCAGATGGGTAAAAGACTTTAGTGTAAAAAGAATAAAAAGTTAAAAGAAAATCCAGGATACAACATGTGCAACCTAGAACTGTGGGATATCTTCTTAACCAATGTGCAAACTTCAGATTCTATATAAAGAAAAAACAGACAACAATGCAACAAATCACTACCAACAACAATTTAAAAAAATAATTTATTTGAAAACTTGTTTTCAAATACCAATGTAGTTTATATCTACAACATACAAAGAGCTCTACAAATATACCAGCAGAGGTAAATAAAAAAAATTAAATGAGTAAAAGATATGAATAAAAATATGGAAATATGTATGTATCTGGATTATGCATATGTATAATCCAGAGGTTAAGAGCATGAAGAAAAACATAGAAGTATTCACAATTACAACAGGGGTGTGGAGGAGGGGAAAGAAAGGGAAAAAGAGAGAGAGGAAGACAGAAAGAAAAGAAGACAGACTCATAAAAGTATCTCAGCATGTATATGATCCTATTTATGTAAAATTATAAAAACATATGTATATATGCATAGAAAAATTACAGAGGTGAGGGAATGTCCACTTTTAATAAATAAATTCTTTGCAACGTAATATGTATAGTACAATTTTATATGGTAAAAGCAAGTAAAACCAGTAGAAATGTGTGGCATGTTTATATATAATTGTATAAGCTGGGAGAAAAGCAGGGAAAGGATACAGACCAGGCTGTTCACACTGATAACTTCAGTGAGGTAAAGACAGGGAAGGGCAATTAGCTTCCCTTTACAGAGATGCTTCATATACTAAAACAAGCAAGTATACTTTTATAAATTAGAAAACATCAAACACCTTTTCTTTCATCTTTCAGTGATGATGATTCAGCATTTCCAATAGATACAAGAGGTATTTGTTGCCTCATTAGCACAATCTCTTTTTAAGCAGCTCTCAACCCTTAATTATTGTGACAAAAAAACCAAACACACATACACACCTTAGATTTGGAGATCAAACAAAGCCGCATGATAAAAGAAAATAAAGCCTATTTATTATTATTAAGATCAAATTCTCTAAAATCTCTAGTTTCCTAATTCTAAAATACACATATTGTGCTAACAAGATACATTTTACTTTGAAAATTTGGAGTTTACATGACTATTAATTCATTGTGTCTCCAAGGTTTGAAAATCTCATTAGAATGGGTTAGGGGAGAGTAGAAAACATTTCTTTTGTTCTAAAGAATGTAGGATATTTTATAGATAAGTTTTTCGGTTGAAAATAAATTCAAATTATTGGAAGTTTTCATTCAAGGAACAGCAAATTTTTCAACAAGAAACCGAAGCCACCATCAAGATTAAGCTCTGTATTTTCAAAATATGACCCTTTAATATAACACTTTACTATCTGATCATAATCTTTGAAAGCAGATTTTTTACTTTCATTTTAATGATGTGATTTAATGGATATTTATATTATTCATCATCTTCCCTTGTAAACATAGTTCTGTTTTTTCTCTCTCTACCCCAAATACCTCTTTTCTCCTGATTACCCAGACTTCAGACTTTGCAGTTACTGTTTACTCTAGCCAACATTATCATTTTTTTACCCATAAAACACATGCTTATTACCTCTTACACATGCTCCTGCAATAGTTTCACAAGTAGATTCCATTTCCAAGGTCTCCTCTCAAAATTGCTATACTGTGAGATAAACCTTCCTAAAGCATCGCTCAGATAATGGCAAAAATATACACTGATTTGTTGTTTTGATTACTTCTCGATTATGTTAAGGTGGTAGGGCGTGGGAGTCTTTTGAGTGGGACTTTTCCTATTAAACTTAAATTGGTAACTAGGGCCTAAGATTTTTTTTCTAAGTGAAATATTCTCACATTCTAAAGAGAACTGCTAACATGTTACCAAAAGTTGAGGTGAATCCAGACTCTTCATTATTTCATCCCACTGAAGCAATTCACAACCATCAGAGAGTACTCCCAAAATTATCTAGAGAATTTCTCCTCAGTCCCTATGACTAACCCTAAAGAGCTAGACTGGGAAGGACAATTAAAGAGAGAACTAAGATTCCTTCCCCACTCCGTCAAGTCCTTCAGACCACAAATCTAGCCAGTGATAAGTGTTATGAAAACTTTCAAATTTGAAATAGAAAATTTGAGTTTTAGACTGACCTGGATGTTTAGTAATGGAAATCACTGCAGAGTCTTTTAATTCACCCAAAATTTCGTTTAGATGTTGGCAACTCAGAGATGAAGGGAAATTCAATATATTACTGTGAAATTCACTGATGGGAGAAGGGTACGATGTGAAGCTTTTCCTTTTATATTGCACTGTATTTAAACTGATTAAAAACAAGTTTAAATTTAAAAGTAGAATATTTAAGTATAGAACAAAAGTTTTCAGGGTAAATTAATGCTAATCTACCATATAACAGTCCAATAATGCACAGATAAAAAAGTAACCTGCCCCATTTGTGGCCAGCACTCTCAGCCTCAACATAAAAGATAAAATACAGAATGACTGACCCTTTGTCCATTTTCCCTGAACTATAAATTCCTGTAATTACTAGCTTTAACAATCTAATAGAATATTTTGAAATGATTTTTTAAATGAAGTACATTTACATATTGTGGAATGCACACATCTCAAGTACAGTACCTTGAGTTTGGGCTATTTCACATACATCTCTCCACCTTTGTCTTCTGGAGTGTTGCGTCACCAGCCGTTCCTTCTTTTCTCTGACTTTCATTTCCCTCTTTCTATTGACCATTTCTCTCAGTATTTAATCAAATCATATCTCTTCCCTCTTTAAACAAACAAGAAGACAAAGTTTCCTTGACTTTGGGTTTATTCCCTTCAGTTGTCCTCACTCTTTCCTATTATGGTCAAACCTCAAGGGAATAAATAGTCTGTGCTCAATGTTCCCATTTTCTTGCCTTCACTTAGTCTTTAACTAAAACAATTGAGTATCTCTCAAAGTTTTAATTTAAAGTTCTTTCACTTGATCTTTTTATTGCATGTATTGCCATTGATTATAACCCCTTTAGCCTCTGTTTTCTTAGTACCACCCTCCCCTTGCATCTCTGGATACTTCTCAGTCTTCTTCATAGGATATTCTTCCTTTGGCCACTCCTAAATGTTTCTTAGCCTACCAAATATGTTCCCCTGGATATCTCTACCATTTTAAATTTAGCATTGTAAAAATCTAGCTAGATTCATTATTTCACTCCTAAAAATTTGTCCCTTTTAATTTTCCCCAAACTGTTGAAGATTTTTCAGTTATCCAAACCAGAAACCTAGAAGACATAAGTTCCCCTTTCTCTTTTGCCTCTGCTATCCAGTCAGTTGCTAAGTCCTCTGGTAATTTTATCATTTAGTTATTTTCATTTTTCTTTTGTCTCCTACTGCCACTGGCCTAATTTAGGCTCCTATTATTTCTTAATATATCTTTACTGATATCCATTCTTCTAGAGTCAAAATCCTTCCATTCATCCTCTGTACTGCCAGAT
The DNA here is from genome assembly GCA_004027375.1 of Macroglossus sobrinus. NCBI lineage: Eukaryota > Metazoa > Chordata > Mammalia > Chiroptera > Pteropodidae > Macroglossus > Macroglossus sobrinus. The sequence continues at coordinate 111,823 of PVKZ01000346.1, read as the reverse complement.
AATATTTTTAATATATAACTAATCATTTCACTGCACTGTTCAAAATTCCTTAATGACTCTATAACATATAAAACTACATTTAAAGTAATTCACACAGAATATGTCTACCTCCTATTATGGCCCCAACCTATTTAGCACATCCTCCTCACAATTTAAGCCCCAACAATATGATACTTGAATTGTAATTTCCCCAAATTTGCTGTACTCACTCAAGTCTAAAATCTTCTGTACAGTTTTCTGTATCTGAAATGCCCTCCTCCAACATGGGGTAAGCCTTATCATTTAAGTCTCTGCCCAAGTGGTTCCTCTTCTGAAAACTCTTTCCTGACTTCAGGCTGACTTAGGCCTTACATCCACAGGTATCCATACTCTTTCAGATACACTGCCATTACAGAGCAATTATCATAACATACCATAACTACCTACACATCTCTTTCATCAAGAGGCTGTAAGTTCTTTGAAAAGCAATAATTTTTTGTTTCAACATTGCCACAGTTTGTGTACTCTATGCATGTGTAGTAGACATGTGGTAGATGCTGTTTGCATGTGTTGAATGCATACATGAATGAAAACTTGAAATGTTAAACATTCCCATATCAATTGAGAAGTGCTGTATATTGGGATGCTCTTTGATGATTTTTACACAGGTGAAAATGAACAACTAAAAAGAAATGCTGATATTATGAAAGAAAAGTTAAAATCTCATGAACAGGTGAGTTTATGTATCTTTATATCAATCAAATCCCTCCCTGCAGAGCATTTATCTTTACAAATTAGAAAAAAAGTAGTTGTTTTCATTAATAAATACAGCCAAAATTTATATGTGTGTGCCAGAATTTTTGATAAATAGAAATTTTGAGAACCCTAATACTTTTGCAGACTGTAATGCACTAATATATTACTTGCACTTTTTCTTTCTGCCAAAAAAATGCAACTATTTTACTACATATTTTTATTATGTTAATAGTTTTACTCTAGAGTATACTCTATTAATTAGTACTTTTAAACTTTTTTTTACTATAAAATAAATGAGTCTTTAATCTTTATGATTTGAGTAATCTCTTGCATCTAAATGAAAGGAGCATTTTGTGTGCATCACCAATTAATTCTCTCGCAAGGGCCACCATACCCTCTGCTACTTTTTCTTTTATTCTTTAAGAACAACATAGTGATAGCAATTATAAAATATGTAACACCGTTACTAGCACATAAAAGGTGCTCAGTAAATGTCAGTTCCCACTTCTCTGCCCTTTGAGAGGTTTATCATGCTAATTTTTCTCATCTTCCAAGAGCCAATATGTCAAACTTTAGCAGACCTAAGATTTCCAAAACTCAGGTTTGATCTTTATCAAGCTTAGAACTGCAACCCGAAGGATAACCTCTAAATTTAATCTGGTTTCTCACTTGAGGAGCTTCTGAAGAAACATAAGCTAATTCAAAAAACCTCCGAGGGCTTCTGGGTAATTTTCAGGAGTATGAATAATGTCAATCTGTGCTCTTGAAAAAGGTAGCTTCTCGTCACCAATTTTGAAATAATTTAAATATCTCTAGAATGTATCCCACCTTTTTTTCTTTTTCTTTACCCCTTTCCTTTACTCTTTCCCATCCTTTCCATATGTTGCCTCTAGAGCTAACAGTAGATGAGGTCAGGGTGTAATTGGGGTAGAGAGAAGGGGAAGACATTCTTGCCTACTTCTAAAATGTCAAGCCATAGAATGTGCTTTGTCTAGAATACCATAGGAATTTTCAGGATGGTGGAAATTAGTGGGAAAACACCACAACCCAAGATTCTGAACATCTTAATTAGCTGCTGTCCAAAGCACTCTCAAGATGACCTCAATCCAATGAAAATTCTCTAGTACAAAACTCCAGGCACATCCAAAACATGTGGAGAACCACACTGCCTAAAAAGAAACTCAAGAGGTACCTAGTGGTCATATTTATGAGACTGGGAGAGGTTTTTTAATTTGTAGACAGAGAATCCTTAAGTTTTCTAATAACAAAAATACAATAGCCAGAGGCTATTCCTTGGCATTTAAAGTTCCCAAGAAGGCAAATGGAAAGAAAGCACCAAGAAGAACTTATTGGGACTTGTTCCCTTTAGAATGAAGAAGGGATTAGGGTTCACAAAGCTAAAATGAGGAAGAACCTAGTGAGATACTGCCTGGCTCCAGCCCAGACTTTAAGATAGTATTCATGCCTGAAAATTGGAGTGAAAATTCTGGGTCTTAACAAATTAACGGAAGCATTCCACTTTAGTGGTGGCATTCAGGTGGCAAAATCAATGAGGAATGAAAAGATAGATAAATTTGTCTTTTATTTTTTTCTTAGAGCAGCAACTGCTTAGTGCAACCAGTTGTGTCAGTAATTGCCCATCTAGTAATCTAGATACATGCAAATGAAAAAATGGCGATTTATGAGATTTACCTCTACATTTACTTGCTAAGTTTTAATCAAAACCAATGGTTGGATAGATTTGGCTATTCCTGCAAATTGCCTGGCAGGATATGTAGTGCAAGTAGAAATCTAGACTATATCCCTTTGAATTTATGTAATCTGGATGAACATACCTCCATATTTAGTTATAGCCATTCAAGCCAATGTATCTTGACTTTCTTTTTACCTCCTCAGTACCACCAAATAACTGTTAAAAGCTCTGAACGCTCTCTGAGAAAAATGTTCAAGGGTACACATGCATGTATAATTTTGCATACAATTTCAGGAAATTAATGGTTTCTTGAAAGCCCATTTACTGAGTCTAAGCTAAGAACTTCTAGCTTCAATAATTCTTATTGGCACTCATTTATTCAACAAATATACATCAAGAGATATACTCTAGGAGTGGAGAATACAACAGTGATTAAAAACAAAGTTTCTGCCTTTGTGTTTAGAGGTTTTTCTTTTTTATTATCATACTTCACTATTCTTCCTGCTTTTCTTTTCCTCTGCCTGTGAGTGATTTCTTTATGTAAGAACATACCACTGGAAAAATTGTAAATTTTATCTTTGGAGACTTTTCTCTCTCAATGTCCCTCTCCATATTAGCTTAAGTCACCTCTGTGCTTCAACGATTGAAGAAGCTTATCTCAGGCACCTGCTGAGCACTTCTCAAATCCCAAATCCATCCTTTTCTAGCCTCTCATACAGCTAACCCTTAACATCGGTAGTGCTTAACTTCCTTCTGAGAATTAGAAATGTTTATATAATTTTCAGAAACAGAAGTTCAGCCCACATTCAAAGGGGTTCATCCTGCATTAGGGTAAGTTTACTGGTTATTTAACAATGCCTACTGTTAGCTCTCAAGTATAGTTTTGCTTTGATCGGACGTATTTTAATGTTGTCATGGCATTTATTCATACAATTAAGCAAAATATTTTAAGCATCTATGATATGCTAAACACTGGTGATGAGTATTTAGAAAGAAAAGATAAAAGACATTATCTCTAAATGGTATTTATCTCCTTGGACCAGAAATTGATCCTTCTCAAAGTTGATTATTCAAATAACAATATCTTTCCCTTCTATGATACATATAAAAAAATCCATATAAAATTACAAAAATATACTTTTCTAATTTAAAAAATTGTGTTCATATATTTAAACTGAAGAATAAATATTTTTTTAATCTTTAGGAATATAAGAGTACTATTGCCAAACTTATGAGTGAAATGAAAATCAAAGAGGAGGGACATAAGATAGAAATAAGGAAACTTTATCAGGATATGCAGAAAAAAGGCAAGTATTTTTAATTTACTGAATTCTAAGATATCATAAAACAAATTAAATGCATATATAAACTTTTTACAGTAATAGCCACTGAATAAATGAATGAATGAATGAATGAACACTGCCTTAATACCTTTTAATTTAGGTTTTTTACTTTCCTATATATTTATGTGACATAAATTACAACATTTCTAAATTGGATTCATAATATTTGTACTTAATATTATTTAATATGAAATAGTTGATGTCCTTATAAAATTAATATAAAATGTATAATTAACTTTTATATTTATATACTCACATTATTAAATATCATTTCACTAATGAAATTTTTTTTCTTCAGTAAAGTGGACCTGAACTTATGTTGAGAGTTAACTAGTTTCAAAAGGATATTAAAAACCTTTTTTAATGAGACTGTATTTATGCATATCACATGCAGAAATCAACTTGAGATGGATGACTGGTCTAAATGTAAAGCCACATCTATAAAACTGCTAAAAGAATGCAAAGAGGATAATCTTTGTGACCTTGAGTTACGCACAATTTCTTGGAAAGTAACAAAAGCACAAAACATTTTTTTCTTTATTAGAAAAAAAGTTCTAAATTGAACTTTATCAAAATTATTAATTTCTGTCCTTCAACACTATTAAGAAAATGAAAAGACAGGCCACAGGCTGGGAGATAATACCTGCAAATACCTATCTGATAAAGAACTTATATCAAAATATTAAGAATTCTAACAACTTAATAATAGAAGTCAAACAACCTAACAAGGAAATGGGTAAAATATTTGGACACTTTCCTGAAGGTATACAGATGGAAAATAAGCACATAAAAAGATGTTTAGCATAATTAGTGAGTAGGAAAATGTAGCTTAAAACCATGAGATAACACTTTGAACCCTCTTAAAAACTATCAATAACAAGTATTGATGAGAATGTGGAAGTACTGGAACTCTGATACCTTACTGATGGGACTATAAAATTATATAGCTACTTTAGAAAAGAATTTTTCAACTTCTTTGGGTCTTCTGAGAAGCAAAGGACATGTAGAAAATTTCTATATGTTTATAAATTATTTATGAATAACCTGTGGATCAAAGTAGAAATCCTAAAGGAAGTTTGAAAAGATTTTGAAATGAATTACCTAAACTACATATCAAAACTGTGGGGCACTGATAAAGTTGTGTTTATAGGTAAATTTATAGCCTTAAATACACATGTTGGAAAATATTAAAAATCAATTACCTAAATACCTATATCAAGAGGTTAGGAGAAAAAAGTCAAACTAAGCCCAAAGAAATTAGAAAGAAGGAAGTCAGATATTAATGAAATTATAAACACATACATAATAAAGAGAATCAGATCCAAAATTTTTTGAAAAGACTAATAAAATTGATTAACTCCCACCAAGACTAATCAAGAAAAGTGGATAAAGTAAAAATAATCAATATCAGGAATAAGAAAAGCACTTCAGACTTTAAAAAGTGAATGACCCCCATAATTAACTGCATAATGAACACCTTAGTGCCAGTAAATTTGAAATTTTTGATGAATTAGCCATTGATGAGGGAAAAAACACACAAAAAAATAGAAAATCTGAATTGTTCTGTCTATTAAAGAAATCAAGTCTATTATAAACATTTTTTCCCATAAAGAAAATTTCAGGCTCAGATGGCTTTCCTGGCGAAATTCCACCAAATACTTCTAGAAAAATAATGCCAATCTTACACAGACTCTTTCAGAGGATTAACAGAAAAAGAGAGGAAACATTCTCTAGTTCATTTTATAAGGCTAACATAATCTTAACAACAAAATCTTTCAGGGGAATTATGATAAAGAAAATTATACTCCTGTCCTAATATAGTATCTGAAGATAGATCCATTTCAGTGCTTTAGTTCTGTTTTAATCACAACTTCTCTGCATTCATATCTTTAATAGTACTACCTCCAGGCACATAATGGGTACAGACTGAGTCTAGTTGTAGGTCAATTTTTCTAAGGCTTTGGATAGCTAAATATATCCTTCTGGACTTCGCCTCTTCCCAGGCTAAAATGGGGCCTTAGTGCTAGGCCTTGCTTCTATATCTTGAATATGGGTGAGGTTGATTGGTGAAGATGGGAAAAATATCATCTAGACAAAGAGAAAATAAAAGCCAAGATACACAGAAGGGTAGACATGGGCATGCTACAGAATAATAGTCCATATTCCACCTTTTTTTGCACTACACAGAAAAGTTCAGCAAGAGAAAGCCCAAAAACTGTGACTAGTGCTGGATTCTTTGATTTCTTGAATTGTCAGGCTAAAAAATGAGAAGTGATCGAAGGTTTTTGAGAAAGTGATGGCCATACTTAGAGGTATGCTTAGGAAGACTAAACTAACAACAGTATTTAGAGGGCTAGAGACAGGCAATAGTCTAGACAAAGTCCAGCTGAGGAAAAATGAGGCCCGAAACTAAGAAAGTAGTAGATTAGTTAGAGATTGAGTTATTATTTGGAGGGCTTGTCATAGACCAATTGACTTTTTTCTTCTTAAAAGATTTCCTTGAGGCTTTTATCCTGGATGATATGGTGTCATTTACAGTAATAAGGAAATTGAGAGAAGAGAAAGTTTGATGAAGCATAAAGACATAGTATGAATATCAGAGAGGCCTAATTATATTGAATAGAATATAGAGGTACTTGATGTATCTCTAGAGTCATCCAGTAATTTGGGGCCCTTCATACCTAGGAACCTAGGCTTTGTATCCTTTTTTAACCACTAAATCTATTTATTCTCTAGGGGCTTGTCAAAAATATCTAAAAGCTACCCTGCAGATAAACAGTTTCTAAAATACTACATGTTTTTACCAATAAAATTTACTTTCTTTTGGCTTATTTCAAATACTAAAGAAATATAGACTTATAAAAGTTTTAAAATGTTAAGGCAAATGGATTTTATTTGTTTCTGTTTTATTCAGTTGAATTAAATGAAGAAAAGAATAAAGAACTGATAGAGAGAAAAGAAGTGGAAATTTCAGAGTTAAATGAAAAGTTAAGAACTCAAGAAAAGGAAAAACAGAATGAAATCATCAAACTACAGATAGAGGTGAATGTTTAAGATTCTGCTAAACTTGAGGATGCATCCCTTAGTTTAGACCATACTTTGGTTATTTTTTATCACAGTGAGATAAATTTCAGAAATAGAAACACCTCTGTGAGAAGGCTTCACACAAACTCATTCTCCATCACATACAATGCTCAAACTCGGTACAACTGTTGGCTTACACTGACTTTCAGCACTTGGCCTGAAGGTGGGACTCTTCAATCACTCAAAAGGTCTTGGTTTCCAGAGAGGGTATTGTTTTCTCTGAGAACAGGGGGGTCAAGTAATTCAGAGACCTGCATTTTATAGCTGAGCCTATGCAGGCAGTCATAGGATTACCATTCCAGTTGTGGGGAGAGTGTTTCTAATCCTTAAATTACTCTCTGCTCAGCAGAAATTGTGGAATCCTGGTGAACCAACTAGAAATTTATTTTTCTTTATTTAGAATTTAAAAAGACAAATTTCTTTCTAATAAATATGTAGAAAAATATATATCAGAGGGACAGACAAACCAGATATTTAAACAATTTTTTTCAAGTTAATTCAAATAGGGCATCTCAAAGGTTTCAGTTCTTGGCTGGAAAGCCTTTTCAGTAAGTTGTTTAACCAGATGTCAAAATCTCAAAGATATTGCAATTTTGACAATATATTTGTCCTTTAAATTATTTTCTAGGTTTTACCAACCTCCCTTTCATCATCATTTTATCACTTCTCCCCAGACCTGACTCCCAATTTACCTTATGTTATCAGAATACAGGCTTAGTTAAGATAACTTACTTTTCACGTTTCTGAAAGTTTGGTAACCCTGGGGTTCTTGGTGAGGTACACAAGGTTGAAGACTGCATAATCATTGAGCAAAAGGGGACTTTGTTGATTTTAGAGGCATTTGGCTGCTGCTACTGCCTTTTGGTCAAGAGAAACCACAAACCACAGAGCGCAAGATGGCCAACTGAGGTACAGTAGGCCATGTTTCAAAGTCTACCATCAGTTTCTAATCTACTGATTGAAAATGTGCATTTTGTTTGCCATCCAGGTCCCGTTAACCCAAGTGTATTATTTGACTGATATACAGAACTCTTTTTGATATTTATTTTCATTGTAATTATCCCTATCTTTTCCCAAACTAGAACACAATCTCACAGAGAGTTTATTCTTAGTCCACAGAGAGGGTATACTGAACTCAGCCAGAAAGGGAAAATTATATGGAAGATTTTGCAAAAAAATATATGACCTGTAAGAATGGCCTATGAAATTTTTTTTTAATTTGACTTGGTTTAATGTCAAACCAGCAAGAGTTCAAACTAAATCAACAAAATCATATCCAAATTCTACTATTCAGCCTCAAAGTCTGTACAGAGGGCATATGAGTTTTTCTCCCATGACTGTTGATACACTATACTTTTAAGGAGGCACAAAGTAACATGAAATTATTTTTATCTTTTAGTTAACTTAGATTCTCAACCCTTCTAGCTAGATTCTTAACCCCACATGATAGAAAAACCTGATGTCTTAAGAAAAAGATGATGCTGACCTCACCCAGAATATCTAAGGTAGTGCCTAGTATTTGGTACTTTTAAAAACCTCCACAGGTAATTAATAAGCAGCCAGGGTTAATCTTTTTTGGGTGTTCTTTGTTCTTTCTTAAAGACTTTTCTATCTTCTGTTACACAGAGAATACACTTAAATTACAGATTATATGTCAAAGGATATAATGAATTATATGTATAGAAACAATTATTTCTAATTGTTTAACTGGAATGTTCTCAATAACTTTCTTTTAAACTTGATTTAGTTTGATGCCAAACTAGCAAGAGTTCAAACTAAATCAAAGTCCTATCCAGATTCTACTGTTTTGCCACAGAGTATCTACAGAAGGGTATGTGAGGTTTTCTTCCTTGACTGTTGCTTAATAAACTATCTTAGTGTGTTTCCATAAAACTTGTCTAATATTTACCAACGATATACTTAACAATTTTTCTTAAAATATATTGCAATCAGAAAGATATTAAATTTTGAATAATCTTTAAAGGTCAGCTTTCAATTTAAATGAGTGAATATTAGTAGTAAATTAAAACACTAGCGAAATACTCTCGTTGGAGCATCTAAGTAATTCCATAATATATTTTGAACTAAGATTTCCTTACTATTCGGGATTCAGGGACTCAGATTTCTTTTGTTCAACTCCTTTATTTATGGTTTACAATTTCAAGTTATATATAGGGAGAAGGGAACAAGTTAAAACAAGTGGTGCTAATAGATGTTTTTGTATCCCTATACTAGTTTTATCTCCATTAAGTCCCACAAAAATAAAATTATAGATCTTTCAAAATAAGGCATTTTTTAAAATACCTACTTAAATCAGAAGTATAGTCTTTGTTTTTTTTGTTGTTCTTGTACTTAATCTTATTATTTCTACATTGCAATAATGAAAAATTTCTGCTCCATTTAGAAGCTTCAACATCTTCAAGAAGAAAAAAACAAGGAAATTGCAACTCTTCGGAATACCATTCATGATTTAGAGCAGCGCCTCTCTCTTGGCAAAGATTCTTACCTTAAATCTACTGGCAAAGATTCTCACCTTAAACGTAAACGGCTTTGAGTACAGCAGTAATTTTATTAGTTGCTATTTAATTTCTTGAAAAGCAGTTGAAAAATTTACTTCTATTTAAAGTCAATATAACATGTTGCCTAAATAATAACAATGAATAAAAGATAACTTTAAACTTTTTAAATTGAATTTATTGAAACAAACCCACACTTTTGCCAATTGCGTACTACATTCTTGCTTAACAGTATTAACCATAAAGAAGTTCAGGTTTATAGGACTTAGTTTACCTGTTGAACCATCATTGACTATGGAAATACTTTCTAAGCAATCAAGAGATAGACAACATTCTTTTATCTTCCCCCTTATACCTTCAAGACAAACATTCTCAAATTTTAAAAAGTGTGATACAATGCTAGGTAGAGAAAACAGTATATAAAGGCTTCATTTATATGTAATAGTAAAAATCAAGATATGAGTCTTAGATATAAAAAAATGAATATTTAAAATGTAGTCATGGTAAAATACTCATATTAAGTACTTCTAGATCTTAAAAGACAAAATTCATTTCTTTAAAGGTTTAATCAGTTGAAATTAAGGTTAAAAGACAAAGATAATATTGTTTTAAGAAATAAGTAAAGAAAAAAATGGAAAACATGTCTTTGTTGTTCTTCTTCCATTCTAAATTGCTAACTATCCAACAGAAACCCCTAGGTTATAGTTTATGTTCCTGTTCTCATTAATGCAAGTAGAATGCTGGAAAAAGAAAAAAAAAGACATATTAGCCAAATGCTGCAATCACCTATCAGTTGCTCTGTAATTAAAAAAAAAATGGTTTGGGTCAAATTTTTTTGAAATAAATTTTAAAATTTGGAAGCCAGTATTTAGATTTCTCCATGTTTGCACAAATCCAATTCCTATTTTTTGGTTATTTTAATCAGGCAGCTTATAAAAATGCTGGAAATGAAATTATGTCTAGATTGACTTGGGGAATACTTCCTATTTTAAATATTTAGTTTGAAGGTCATTTTCACTTTTTTGCCTTATTTTTTCAGCTTCAATTGGTGCGGGCTTCTGTGGGCTCAAGCTGCTGACTTGCCTGTCAGGCAGCTGGAGGCAAACGTCACTGTCAAGATTCAATGACATTTTCCTCCGCCCAAAGCCCCTGTCAGCTACATAAAGAGGGGAGTTTTTCATTACACTGTCAGGTGATTGCAGGCCCTTTTTTTTCAAATATCAGATGTCGACAATGGCAGCAGCAGCTACTAGGAGGCAACTTTGAATCTTTGAGCAACTTGCAGAGTAATGGATTTATACATCTCTTTCCACAGAGCTTCTTTTGTGAAAGAGATAGTTGCAAATTTTCACTTTCTGGCATATAGCAGTTGTTTGAACTATGTATTTGTGGGTCCTTGAGCTTATGGTGGTTATGAAGGCCTAGGGGAGGAGGATGCCCAGGTGCACTTAGTGCTTCTGGTTGCTTATTCTCTGAAAGCTGGCCATTCCTAATGTGCTGATGCTCATGCTTGTGATGATGCTGGTGATGGCGATGGCGATGGCTATGGCGATGGTGATGATGATGTGGCTGTGGAGTCTCAGTTGTTCGTTCCACAGTAACCAAAGATACATTTTTACAGATGCCTTCATCTTCCAGGGTCTGGAACAAATTTGTAAAACACATTTATAGATTTAGCAGGAATCTATGAAAAATGACTTGTAGAGTTAACATGTAAAATACCAACTCATTAATTAGGATTGAACAGGCTTTGTTTTTCTAGCATCGTACTAATGAGAAAAGAATCGGATGTTAATCTCGACACCTAGACTTTGTATTAAAGTTTGATTCCCATCTATACCTAATTATAAAGTGCCGCTAGTGCATATTTGCACTTACTCAAAGAATCCTCAAGCATCTTACAAATTAATATTAATATTTTGAAAATAGATAAAATAGGGTATAATATGATTAAAGTTCAACAGTTCACTTCAGCTTCTATACTAGTTAAATCAACAGAATTCAAATTTTCCTTTTCTTATGAAGAGCATTTTCTAAATTTTTAAGAATTCAGAACTTGAGAGATACATAAGGTTTAAAAAGAAAGTCAAACCACTGTATTTATATCATCAGAAGCAAAACTAAATAAACTGGTGAAAAAAAACTTAAATCAATTGCAATAAAGTCAACCAGAGATAAAATCCTAAAAATCAGTTGACCTTCATGGAACCTTTTGTATCTGTGTCAACAATGCATCATATCTAATATTATATTGAGGCAAACTAATTTCTTTCTAGTAATTAAAAAAAAAGCCAATAAACTGCTCAAAATCAGTTTTTCATATCCCAGTTTATGCCAGGAAATGTGTCAAACTTCACCAAAGCTTTGTCAATGTGTCCCTAGTATAGTGCTATCAGGTGAAAATAGCAAATAGCTGCCTATTTTCCATTTTTGAATAGTACATAAAATAATGTGTCATATAATTGATGGTATCCAGGGTACTATAAAATAGAAAAACTCTAATTTTATTTGGCATATCAGATACATATGGTACATTATTCCTTTTTACAGATGATTTGAGCAATTTGTAAGAATCGTTACTGCCTTTCTTTTAATATAACTACATATATTTATAACTATCAGGCTTCTGCAAAAATGCAAAATACTGAAATAATCCCAAAATATGAGTGATCAATATACATAACTAAGTGCATTGATTAAGCACTTGGTAAAAGTTAGACATTAAGTTAATTCTTTATTTGCATTATCTCAGTCTCCCCATCTTTAAAAAACAGTAAAATAACCCTTATAGGGTTATTGTGAAGATTAAAATGTGAAAAATGACATAACTAAAGTAACCAACCTGTTGTGCTCCTTAGCAACTAAATTAATTAAATGATTCATTAAAATCTGAGAAGCCTTCTTTTAGAGCTGGGGAATATCTGAAGGAAGTCTAGCTTACAAATAAAATTCAGAATTGTTTTTAAACCTGAATTTAAATTTTGCCAACCTACTCTATCTAGTAAACATTGTTTGGAATTATTTTTCTCCTCAATGTGAAAGGAGAAAAGTCTAGTTAATAAAAATTAAAATTTCTTGAGTATCTTTTTTATAAACAATATTTAAATATAGTACTTTCTTATTATAAGGAAGAAATATTCTCATGTTTATCAGGAAAGAAATATCAGTAATGAGTAGAAAATCTATTCCATTTTGAAGTAAATGCAGTAATCCAACTGCAGAATGGGCAGATGGTGTGAAGTCTTCATGGAAAAGCTGACAGTCTTGCTTCCTTGATAAATTAAGTAGTTATCCGGGTATGCTCTTTTGTGAACCACACTCAAAATATCACACTAATGTTATTTTATGTTGGCAGAGTTCTCTGAGCACTTATACTGACATCATGTCATTTGGCGGTAATAGAAATATGTGATCAATGTTGTTTTTTGTTTTCTAAAATCTTTCTAGATAAAAGTATCAATATGGATCTTGAAAAGATGATTTAAACTAAAAGTGTATGTTACATAACAGGAAGTATGTATAATTAAAAAAAATACTGTCGTAGTTTATTTTTAGTATACCAACAGAAACATGGACTAGCTAATTGGTCATGAAGCACTAACTTATTTAGATAACTCTTAAAAGATTTCCTCTTTTCTCCCAGTAAATAAATTGAGAAAAATACCGTGAGAGAGCAGTTTCCACATTTGTCTTCACAGTAAGCAATCTTAATGGCTTCTTCTACATATAAGAAACTTAGACTAGAGAAAGGCAAACCAAGGTGATATATAAGACGGCCACATCTAAAAAAGAAAGGACAAATACAATGTCATTACAATATTTTCTGTGTCATGATGCTACTCAAGCATGATCTAGAATAGTATTATATAGATTTAATGGTTTCACAACTAAGATACTTTCATGTGTTCAGTAAAATTTCTTCAGTGGGGTCTCAAACAATCTCCTTGGCCCTGCATACCAGGTCAGGTGGTCATAGCATGTCTACAGTGAGTCTAATACTAGCATTTTTATGTGTTATAGGTAGATCGCTATAAAGCATATCAAAACTGTGTAGTATAATCAGTGTAAGTCAAATACAATTTTGTAATTGACTTAAAAATTCTACCAATGCCCAAACCACTGACTTATCATACATTAGGCTCTGCAAATCACATGAGCTTTTCATAACTGCTAAGGCAGCACAAATTACATAGAATAAGAAATCACAGCATAACAAAAAAATCTTAGAGTCTTTGCCAGTAGTCCATTTACTTAAAAATATATCTGACGCAATAATGTTGAATTATAACACTTGCATTTTCAAAAATGGTAGAATTGAAATGTCCTTCTTGCCCACATTTTACCCCGTATGTATGATTTTATGTGAATATCAAAGGATTATACTTTGCAACTGACTAAATTAGAAGTTTGTGGTTCTAAACAAATGACTTATAATATTAAAAATTATTTAGAGTAAGAACAAGAGGGCTTAGGCCTAAGTAGTATCTAGCTCACCATCTCTGAAGAGCCAAAAAGAAACAGCATCAACTAGGAATGTTAATATCAATGAATATATGCACTCAGGTTCCCTCAAAATCTGAATGTTTTATTTGTTCATGGAATCAAAGGTAGATTTGTGCTGGTTATACCTAAATAATTAATATGCTTTATAGTTAAGAAATTTAGGTATGTAGCATTAAAATTATTAATTAGGTTAGAGATAGCAAATGGTTAGCAAAGTGTGGTTATTCATCTGCAGAATTCTTAGGTTAGAATTGTATGTGATATACAAATTGATTCTTCTTTTTGTTTAACCAGAAAGCCAATTTACAGAGGGGGAAAGTATAGTCACTTTTCTTTGTTTCCCTACTGGAATGGTAAATTCTTTTATGTGAAAGAAAGTCACTTCAAAAATATGAAAACCAAACATTTTAATGGGCTCACTCTGAAACTAAGTATTTGATAATAAAATAAAAGCAAATGTCTTCTCTTAAATCACTCTCTATTAAATACAAACAGTTATCTTTTAATTTATGATGTGTGTGTGCATGTGTGTACATACCTGTCATATATGAGGAAATCATCTTTGTTTCCATTTAAGAGAGTCCAGACATCTGTTTGGTTTTCTTCTTGTTGATAAACAGAAATATGCTCTGAAACCTTATTTTTAAGATGTATATATTTTAATCGAGAAGAGATTCCTTGATGATTAACAATAACGTAAGAAATATTAGAAAAACCTTCTTCCTCCAGTTTTACTCGCAGGTCTTCCAAACTAAAATATTTTGGGGAAATACCAAAAAAAAATAATTTAATTTTAAATTAAATAATTTATTTAATTTTATTAGTGATTTATCTCTTTCTCCTCATTCTCTATTTTTTCCACATAAAACTCTCATTTACTTACACCTCTTCTTTATATTGTTGTAAAGGACTAAAACTTCCATTTTTAAAATTATTTATCGAGCACTTGTGTTCAGTTAAAACTTTATGCTGAATGCTTGCACAAACATTAGCTCATCCAGTCCTCAAACTGATCCTATGAAGTGTATACGGTTTTTTAATTAATTATTATTATTTTTTTAATTGAAGAACTGATTTAAATTTTTGTTTTCTTCCCTGTCTACTTTCCCTCTCCATCATCCCTTATACCCTCTGGTGGAAGTGTATATGTTTTAATTCATCCTATAGTTACAGAGAATTCTACCCAATAAATATTTGGCAAGTAACTCAAGAAATATTTTAACATGTATTTGTTATATACCTTTAACAATTATATAGATATATGTTTGTTAAAAGACCCAAGACCTTTGTAGCAAGTCTAGTGTTTGGTTTACTCTGGCACAGCAAGCACTCATCTTTGCTTGTTATGCTGAAATAACACTCCATTTGCAGGAGTACATTTTAGAGCATTTTTATTACACAAGTAATACTTACTTAGTAGGACATTATAAAATGTATGTCCACAAAAAGAAGGAAAAAATTCCATAGACCAAGGAAAATCACTAAATATTTTGGTGTGTATCCTCCTAGTCTGTCTTCTAACATGTTCTATGCAAAGATGCATAGTTTTTTCAAAAACGTGATTTAATAAATATATCTTTTCTATTTTTATTTTATGCATGTGTGTATTTAATAGCTTTTCCCTTAAACCACGGAAAGGCTATCTTACCTAGATGATTGTAGAGTGCAAAAGTATCAGCTGGCTTGAAGAAGAGCAACCACAGTAACTGAACCATACGAGTTCAGCATTGGGTCTTGATCCCCTATGCTCCAGGCTGGAGGCTGCTTACAAAAGGAGCTTTGCTCCTGGCTCTCTGTTCCCCCCCAAGGGAGGAGACAGAGAGCCAGGGCCAAGCCCAGGCTTCTCCACATTGCTAGTGTTGTCCTGTGAAAGAGAAAATCTTTATGTCATCTTCAAATATGGCTTCACGGTCATATCTAGGAATTTCTATAAATCCAGCAGATATAATTCACTTTCCTATGAATTCTAGCCATGGATTCTGTCTCCACATATTGTTGGGCTCATTATGTTGGACCTCCGTGCACCAAATCTTCCTATGAAGGTGAAAAGATCAGCGGGAGGAGACAGGAGAGTTGTCAAAGCACCTCCTAACTTTCTGCTGTTAGGTAAGACACTGCACCAAGCATGCTAAGACTTGCCTGAACAGGGAGCCAAGTACTTCTCTAGGAGATTATTTCATACATATTTAGAAAAAAAGAAAATTGAGACTGTGGCCACTATAACTAACATTCTGCAAATGTTTGATTTTTTTTTTTTTGAGATACAGCATGTTCTGATTGCTTCTTTCCATTCTTTACTAATCTAAGAAAGGAAAAGGTGAGCAGGGGATCCTGCACAGAAAGAGAAAGAGCCAGCATGGAAAGAGAATGCAGGAATAATAAAGGCAGCAGTGAGGGCAGTCTACCAACACGAAGGTGGCTAATGTGGGGCACTTAGCTCTTCGGGTTCAAACCTTCTACATTTATAAGTCTCTTGGGTATGGCTCCCTTTTGTTGCTCTTATTCTTTAAAATCTAACAGTATGTCAATATTAAAGGATCTGAATCTCTTCAGATTTAAAACTATCTGCCCAAATGTTACTACCATGTTTAAGATAAATAAGAACCAATGAAAAAATCTTACCAAGGAGAACTCACTGTCCCTTGTACCATTTAAGACTCACTGGAATCTACACTCTATTTATTGCTACCAATACTTTCAGGAAGTTTCTGTTACTAGACAGCACATTCTTGGGTAAAAAGATGCCCCCTCTGAGTAGGAAAGTTAAATAGCTGACCAGAAATATTCCCAAAACTAACAAATAAAATAGGTGAACTGTAGAGACATGATGAAAAAAGAAACACACTCAGCAGACACAAGCAGAGACAAGTCGAGAAAGAAAAATTCACACAGGTAATCAGGCTCATTTTGACATAGGAGTCTGTGGAGAGAGATCAGGACAAAATTTCAGAGCTAGGAAGTTGGCATATTTTCAGGCACTGATCTGAGATTAAGAAAAAATATAAAAACCACTTTTTTTGGGGGGGTAGTGGTGACTGGAGGGCAAGAAGCTAATGATAAGTTTCTTAGTGAACCAAGAATTAAGAGGAGAGTAGAAAGGCTAAAATCAGATTGATTTGGGCTCCAATGCACTGCTAGGCATGGAGAGAACTTTATAAAATCTGATTATCTTTTATATCATTTAACAACACAAAATTCCAACCTCTATAAGAGCCTAACTAAAGGGGTGGGGAATGGTTAAGAGGATAAATTCATTCATTAAGACCATCCCAACTATTATAATATTTTTTAAATTCTACTATTTAAAAAAAGAGGATATATCTGGATGAAATCTAGGAAATTTCTTAAGTGTAGTATTTATATTGATGATACAATTATCTTTATTATAGCTATCATTTATTGAGCATTTATACAACTATATGCAGGTCATGCTAAGCACTATTTTATATTATGTCAGTTAATTCTAACAACTATGTGACCATTTATTCCCTTTGCAGTTGAGGAAACTGTGACTAAGAGTGACTTTAGGCATCTTGCCCAATCCACACAGGTAGTAAGTCACTAGAAAGTCTGGATTCAAACCAGTTCTGCTAAATCTAAAACATGACTTATTAGCCACTGTAATATATTAACAGTTTTTAGATAGGTCACCTTCAATCACTACAGCAGCCAGAGTTTTGTTTGTTTATGGCAAATAGAACATTAAAATCATTCAGGCTTTTTGTTTCTTGCTGGATTAGCTAGAAAATACATTTAGTAATTTCGTAATTATAGAACCTTCAGCATAAATCAGCACTTGATACTCTCAATTTGCCATGTAGCATAACCTTCCAATTGGCTAAATAGTGAATATAAATGAAAAGGCTATTTCATTTCCCTCACTGAGTTTTTTGATGAAAAAAATAATTAAAACCATTAACAAAGGTTTCAGATTTTCCTCTGTCGTTGTAATCACTAAGCTATTCAACTGTGTTTAAGATCATTTTTTACATAATAGATTTTTTATTGTAATTAAAATTGTCAGACAACTACATAAAAATAATGAAGATAAATAATAAAACTGGGTTTACTGGAGGCTGATCATAACATTTAGAAAGTAGTTATAAATTTCACTAATCCCACCACTTTTCAGTCACATAACCTAGATTTGCTGGCCACATACAACCTACATTTGTTTTAAATTCCCCGTTAAAAGGCAGGGCATGTAGAACCTTTTTCCATCCTCTTCCCCTGAACTTCGGGCATCTGAGGGTTATTCCTCATTCACCCGAAAGCATCCACACACCACATCAACTGCAACGGCACTTAATCCCAGCGCACCCGATTTTGACATGGATTTTAACTCAAGGGTGACCATTCCTGCACAGTGGACCAAATTTGCTCTCCCTTCTTTTTTCAGAGGAGTGGAGAGCGGGGTCTGAAACTACTCACAGTGTCCCTGGACATTTCTACAACACTGTAGAATGGCCATATTTTATCTCTGCTCTTCAAACCCACAGGCTGTTTTTGCCCTTAGAATTCTCACTCTGCATTGCAGTGAGAAATAATGAAGCTTCCACATACAATATTGCCTATATAACATCATGACTTTCTGCAGAGTCAAAGTTAAATTTCTCCATCATCCCCTGCTCGCATCTTCACTCTAGGCTATGCAGAAAGTAAGGCAGAAATCAACAAGACGGTCAATGCGCCCACCACACCCAGTTTTAGAGTATTTTGTTCTCTTTCTTCTGTATCATTTTTATTTTCTTTACTTATCTCTCTTTTTTTTAATCTCTTCTAAGGAAAGAAATGTGTTGTCAGACTCAAAATCATATTATTTACCAAACTCTAAAGGCATCAAGTACTGGAGAACACAAAGTTCCTACTTACCCACCCCTTCTGAAGGGGCAGCTTCCTTTCTCTTTGCTCAGCTCAGCTGCTCGCAAAAGCACTGTGAGAAACTCCGATATTTATAGTCCTGTTGTTTACCTCACTTCTCAGCTACAGTCCAAAGTTCAGTGCTCACTCTGGCTGTGACCTTGTATGCAGAGCAAACCCCTGACCTGATTATTACAATCAACTTAAAAGAAAGTAGCCAGTGCTGCCAAGCACAATGTGGGGGAAAGTTTTTGGCAATTACTGATTCATTCTCTATACTTTTTAGTCTCCCCAGTATCTAAGACTTAATGGTACAGTCGAGGGCGGGAAGAAGGGCTGAGGGTAAGGTCAAGTCCGGAAAAACATTTGCTGAGCCAGCAAGTTAGCTGCTCCTTTAAAAAAAGAAAAAAGCAAAAAAATTTTTTTCCTTTTGTTTTGTAGTGGCCAGGTGCTAGCCTAACCCCAGCTGTGTGGACTTTGTCAGAAAAGGCACCGGCTGTTTCGCGTCTTCCCGGTCTCCTGCTGTTACAGAGCTGCTTGGATTGTTAGGCTATGTTTAAAACTTGAATTGTGTGGGATCTCACAGGAACTCTGGTCTTTTCTTTTTCATTTAAGGAAAAGAATAAGAAAATAAGCTGCCTATCTGAGGGAAACCGGGCCTGATTATCACAGAAATCCTACTCCCTGGAAGATCTATGTATCCCACAGAATTTTTAAAGAATTTAGTGTAAAATCTTTACAAATAGAAATACCAAACAAATAAAAGTTAGTGGTGGTAGTAGTTGGATACCAAAAAGGGTTTGGACATTTCAAAACATACCAATAAAAATGAAAATTCCTACTGTTCCAGAAAGGGGTAAATTCTTTTCACTAGCCTGCATGTAAGTACACCGTTGTGGGTAAGGCAAGCGGCAACGTAATGACAGCCTCGCTGGGTAGTGATGGTTTTCAAGTAAACCTTTCTTTTACTTCCCATGCATTTTACCCCAACGAACCCCTGTTGACTGTCCTGGAAACTGTTGTACAAGGTACAGGAAGTGAAAAAGAGGCTCAAATGTTATCCTTACTGTAAAGAAACTTATAATCATAGCAAAAGCTTGATATTTGAAAACCAACTTCTGTTTACTCACACTAAGCAGTAGGTACTAACCTTTTGGGGTTCCATATCCCTTGGAGAAACTAATTAAATGCTTAATTTTTTTCCAAGAAAAAAAATGCACATATACATACTTGCTTCTCAAAAGAATCTTGTGAAAATTTTTTGTATAAAGCAGATGTCCCCTTTGCAGTTTATTTTCTTAAATAATCATATTGCATCTGTCTTGCGGCAGGAAATTGAATGTTTCACCATCTTTTATATGTGACTTAGCAACTGCCTCCTACCACAGAAGGATTCCCTACCCTTGTGCAGCCAGCCTCAAAGCAAAGTACCAGGATTGTGTGTGTCCATGTGTGTCAAAAACTCCCACATGGCAAGAGGAGGAGATGGGGGCCTTTTGATGTTAATATCCTTGTCTGTGCCAAGCAACCTGGGAATAGTCTGCAGTTTTAAGAAAGCAAGATTTTCAAACAAACCTTTATTGGATATTAAAACAAATTACATTAAATCAAACAAAATTAAATAAACATTTATTAGGTGCTAACACTAGGCACAATGCTAAATTCTCTTGTTCTCAAGTGTCTCAAAACCTGACAGGGCAGACAAACAAGTAGAAAAAAAGTGAAACGTGATAATGTCTAGGATGGCTGTACACACATTTCTGTTGGAACCTTGGAAATGAAAAAAGGAACATTTTAATCAGCTTGGAGGTCAGGCCAGCACAATAGGTTAGCACATTCTCAAGCAAGTTCGACAGGCATTTCATCTTTAGTTTTACACTCTAGCTTCAGAGCAGCCAGGAGATCTGACCACAGCACTGTCTAGAAAGCTGTTTCATTTCAATTTTTTGTGAATGATTAAAATCTCCTGCCAGGTTGCTCTAGCCATTGCCTCACAATCCAACATTAAGATTACTGACTGTGTCCTATCAAGTTGTACTTTTCCTAATAACCTCATCTCTTAAAACTTCCAGCCCTGAAGCCAAGCTCCTGTCTTTCTTCATACCGTCTCATTCTTCCACAACCTTATCATTTGTCCCCAAAATGGTTATGCATATATTTAATCCATGTTTTTAATAATCATTCTCACCTTCATTATGGGTCGAAGGTGATCTCTATGAATAAGAGGCTCCTATAAATCTATGAGTCCATGATATACTTAAAAGAGAGAAGGGCTATAAACTGTGATTTTATAAATCAGTTTATTGGCTATAGCAGATAATAATATGGCATCTCTCCATTAATACTGTAAAACACTGATATCTCAAAATAGAAAGTGAAAGAGTGTTACTGCTACGGTGATGGGCCTATGTAAAATAGTAACCCCCTTCGCTTGATTGTTAGCTGGTGTTTTTCATGCAAAGGGAAATGAAGATTTTCCCAGTATTTTAGGAAACAGTGTCTTTTGATTTAAGTTATTCTTCCTTCCCTTGCATGTACAAGAGGGTGCCCTAGACATCATCCTATATATTGTACCAAATATAATATCGTTCGAGCATTCATGTTAAGAGATATGCAAAGGATGCCTAGGAAAAAACAAGATGTTTTCAAAGTGGACAAGATAAATAAGAACAATGGCCAGAGGAAGGCATGGGAACAGCAACTAGGATTAGATAAGGACTAATTTGATCCTTTGAGATTCACATGAAACTGAAATATTCTTTAAAGGGAGCTCTTCTTCAAGGCTACAAGTTTACAGATCTGAACACTGTTCAATATATCAAACATAAATCCAATTAAGGAGGGAACTACATATAGTGCCAAATTTCATGTTTGGCTGAGCACATTCAGAGAATAACAAACATCAGAAGAATTTTCACTCGAAATAGGATATTATTATTTAGTTAATTAATTAATTAGAAAGAAAGAAAACTCGACACATCTAGAACTAGTGCCTGTAGCTCCTCATGGGACACAATGTTGGCATCAACATGCAATAAGCATGTAGGAGCATCAAATGATCCCCAAATGACATTGACCCCCTGAATAAAACACCCACATTTACAGAGTCTGCCATTTGTGTTTTAACTTACAGCAAAACCAAATGCATGTATAAGTATTTTAACACATTTGCTAACTAATAGAATTTGACATTTTTTTAAACAGTTGTTAGTTTTTTAAACAATAAGGTTAATATTAATGATTTTTAAACATTCATTATTTCAAAAAATGAAGAATAAAATATTTCAGCTAATTTTTAAAAGTATTTTACTTAACATTGAATTTGTAACATTATGATGACATTTTAAGAATTACATACTCTTGAAATTTGATGTTCTATTAACTTATTTTTAGCTTGTCAGTACCAGAGTTTCTCATTAGTTTTTTGAAGGCTCGAGGAAGTATTTTTGTATATATTAGAGCCATGTCCAACTGATACTTTATCGCTGGCATTTTAATTCTAACACACACAGCTATTATGCTTAGAGAGAGAGGCTAAGATTTTTTTTTTTAGTCAACTGCAGCCACATTTGACAGAGATAACAAAGGAAAGTGATAACCTGCCCTGTAATCTGCCCTGACTACAGGTAGATTGGTTCTCCAGTCTGTAAAAGAAAAAGCAAATTAATGTCGAAGTTAATTAGCACTCGAACTAAACATGCAGCTCTATCAAGGACTCCTTTTGTAGGTTTAATGATTTTTAGTAAACTGTTTTTATGGAAAGAATATTTTTGGCAAATTTTGTGCCATTGCTCAGATCAGTATTTGGAATGGATTTTATGGAATTTCTTTCTAAGCATCCTATCTTATATTTTCTAATAAATGAACTTCACCCATTATATTTTTTTTATAAAAGTGAAATGGCTAGAACTGATTGAATTGTCTCTGACTCAAAGCTTCAGGAGACACCGAAGGTGAAGGGCCCTAAATAGCTAAAATCTAAGTCAGAAGCTGAGGTTTGTAAAAGCCCAAATATGTCAACAAACAAGGGAAGCCAACAAAAGGGCTCAAAAAGCCAGGTATGAAACTAGGAAGAAAGGAACCAAGAAAGATCAGGGAGGTTGGGATCAAAAGATGAATCTGGAAGTCATGCTTGTTTGGGCACCTGACAGGTCATGTTGACAGTAATTGGCTTTTACATACTAGACATTCAGAAACTTTGGAGGTTCTGAATCACAACAGTGGAGATTCACCTGACAGTTTGATACTAATTCCTGACTCGTAATAAGTATTTGTTGAAAAAATGTGTAAATGAATAATAAATTTTTACATGAGACTTATGAAATGAGAAGTCCAAATTCTGGAGTATAAAATTCCATTGCAATCCTTATAAAATTCCTTGTAAACCAAAGAGTGATCCAAACCTAATAAAGTAAATCATTTGCTTGAAATTATTTTTATCTTGGACATTTGTCATGATCAGAGCTGCCATATTGCTGAAGAAGCTCAAGTGAGTATCCATTGCCTCACATAACCTAGACTTGAAAAACAGGTCTGTCTAATGAATTCCTCTTCAAAACTAATAATGCCTTAGACTAGCTGCCGAAAACACTTATGCTCATTTTTCTTAAAATTTAGAGAGCTTTCTGTTGTGTCTAACATGCAATACAGTTTGCAGAGGCAAGGTTTATCTACTTGAAACATTTTTTCCAGGACCATGCCTCTCATCTCAGTTAAATGGATAATTCAAGAAAAGCTACCACTAATATTCTGGTGGTCTTAATCTGTCACTTCATTTTACATGTGTATATACCACCACAAAGTCTTCTAGGACTTGTGTTGATGATTTCTCAAAACTTTAGAGTTTTCTGATAGAATAACCAATTAAGTGTAAAAAGTTCAGAGCCACAGACATCTTTCTATGTCAACGTGTATGGGATTACCTCATAATTCTTGTTTAAAAATTGTGCATTATTTCATTCTATAAATATACCATAATGTGTAATTCCTTTTAATGTAAGCTGTTTCCAGTTTTCAAAATTTAATTGACTATGTTGTTTATATATATATATATATATATATATATATCTTTGTGAGTGACATATAATGTCTGCTTGAAGCAAAATTGTTGTTCAAAGAGAATGCATAGTCCAAATGTTGATTTTTATTACCAAATTTCCTTTCAAAGTATACCAAATTATACTGTTACTCAAAAATACATGGCAATACTTGTTTCCATCATTAAATTACTGTTTAATTTTAGTTCATTTTGTTATCTGTAAGTTTAGTGACTATATTAGTTTACTAATGCTGCTATAACAAAGTACCATACATTGGGTGGTTTAAACAACAGAATTTTATTTCCTTACAGTTCTGGAGGCTAGAAGTCCAAGATCAAGTTGTCAACAGAGTCAGTTTTATCCTTAAGCCTCTCTTCTTGACTTGTAGATGGCTGTTTTCTTTCTGTGTCTTCATATGGTCTTCCTCTGTGTGTACCTGTGTCCTAATCTCTTCTTATGAGGACTCCAGTCATGTTGAATGAAGGTGCATTCATATGACCTCCCTAAGGGCCCTATCTCAAAATACAGCCACATGCCAAGGTACTAGGGGTTAGGACTTTAATATATGAATTTAGGAGAACACAGTTCATCCCATAACATTGACCATTTGTACTTCCTCTTCTGTGAAATGCCAGCTCATTCTGTTTGGCTATTTTACTATTAATTGGTTTACCTTTTAAAATTTATTACACACATTACAGTACTCCCCCTTTATCCATGGTTTTGCTTTCCATGGTTTCAGTTACTCATGGTGAATCACAGTTCAAAAATGTTAAATGGAACATTCCAAAAATAAACGTGTTTAAATTGCACACTATCTGAGTAGCATGATGAAATCTTGCGTTGTCTTGCTCTAACCCACCCAGAACATGAATCTCTCCTTTGCCCAGCATAATCATGCTGTATGCAGTACCCCGTCATCAGTCATCATAGGAGCTGTTGCATATCGCAGTGCTTATGTTCAAGTAACCCTTATTTTACTTAGTAATGGCCCCTCTGCCCATGAGTACTGATGCTTAGGATATGCCAAAGAGAAGCAGTAAAATGTATTAATATAAAAAAAAAACATATTCTATCTATGGTTCGGTACTCTCTGCAGCTTCAAGCATCCCCTTGGGTCCTTGGAATGTCTTCCCTACAGATAAAGGAGAACTACCCTATTTGAAGTGAATTTGGATTTCTCTGCATGTTTTCCTTTGCTGTTTCATGTATCGACTTATATAAACATATCTTTTAAATTCTA
The DNA here is from genome assembly GCA_004027375.1 of Macroglossus sobrinus. Lineage (NCBI taxonomy): Eukaryota > Metazoa > Chordata > Mammalia > Chiroptera > Pteropodidae > Macroglossus > Macroglossus sobrinus. Next base: position 86,807 of record PVKZ01000346.1, on the reverse strand, counting down.
GTTTATTAGCAGCATAAGCCTAGTTGTAGAAGGAATATTCCTTTCTTATGACCTTAAATGCCAGTTAGAGGCATGACACCCCAATTTCTCTTGGAATTTTCAGACTAGGTTTTGCTATAACTTAGTTTCAATGTAATGCTGGTAGCATGGAGACATCCTACTTATTAAGTATATAAAGCCAGCACTCATATTTAGCTCTAAGTTCTCCTCTTCTATTGCCCCACTATTAATACTCTCAATAGTGCTGGTGCAAGCAGTCATTAAAATGGTTATTTTTAAAGGAAATAGATAAAAACAGTGATTGTTTGTGCGGCCAGCTCTCTTTGTAGGCAGATAAACAAAAACACTTTCTCTGTGCCTTACATCCTCCCAATAGAATCTTCCTTGTCTCCAGAAAGTCTTCAAATAAAGCAAATGTTATCTGAGAAAGACAGGTGCCATTAGCACAGTCAAGGTCAGGAGCCTAAGGACATGAGGCCCAGGAGGGTCAGAGGATGAAACTTATAGAGCTAAGAGCCATAAGAATGTAAGTAGTCACACTGCCATCATCACACCTTACTTACCGTGTACTTGCTGGGTGATGCTGCTCACCAACAAGACGCATGGTCCCGGGACCCGCAGGAATCATGTTGTGAAGAAAAAGAAATTAAATAGAGCATGTTCCTTCTAGAAGACAGATAATAAACAGGAGATACACCACTCTCCACTTCTCCCTGGAAACTTCCAATTTTCTAATTTGTAAAACAGTAACTATGTTTTTTACTGCAAAAACCTAGAATCATAAACTCAGAGAAGGGAGAAAGATCACCCCAGGCCAATTCACAAACAAGCGAGGAGAGGTTCATGTTAGATAAAATAACTTCTCTACAATGGGAAAGAAGGAGAGGAAGGCAAGAACAAGGTGAATAAAGGGATGTGTTCGCTTCCTGAAACACTACTGGCAATTCATCAGTGACTCACAACTAGACCTAGTAATACAGTCCTCATTTTTCCTTTTGAAATGAAACACATATTGTGTAGATAAAGAATCTGTTTCAGTTCTAAGACTTTCCATGTTTATGTAACTCAAAAATATAAATATTTAAACAAAGCAACCAATTGTGAAATATATACTTTTCCTGATTAAAGACTTCATGGAAAAAATGGCAAAGTATTTGTTCTTTTTGGAAAAATGACTATATGATAACTAGTAAAGCAAGTTTTGACCTTTCATTGCATAGCTTAATCCTGAATACATATTTATGTAGGATTATCTAACCATTAAGGCACATATCCTAACCTTTACAATAAATGTTAAAAGACTGTGAATGTGTGTACATGAGTGTGAGCACACACTCATGCACTGAAATTTCAGATGTTGGAGTGTGACTCGAGAGCGAGAGTAAACAGAAGACAAGCACGTGAGGGAAGACTAGGAAGACATACTAAGAACGAACAGTGGTTCTCCTTCAGTATAAGGGTGGTTTTTAGTTCTTTGCGCTCAGGTGTTTTTTTCTAAAAAGTCTACAATAATAATGGCTATTATATGTGCCAGTTACAATCCCAAGGCTTTTATAGGTAATAGTTTATGTAATCCTCACAATTCTTAATCCTTAATCCTTATTACCCATGCTCTGTAGATGAGAAAACTGAAGCAAAGAAATGTTACGTAGGTCACCCAGATTCGGATCTAGAAAGTAGAGGAGTTGGGATTAAAACGACACAGTTCCAGAGTTCAGGAGTTTAAGTACTACAAGAAACATGAATTTACTTTTCTTCATAAGTGTGTATACATGAATGTACATGTGTATGTGTTTTGTTTTCATTTTTAAGACTAAGGTTCATGCACGCTGAGGCTTGGTATGTTTAAATAAATGCATAGAATCTAATTTTGAATTTCATTTTCTTGGTTGTTGGAGAATAGTCATTATAACTATTTTTTAAAATATCTTAACTGCTATGCTTTTTCAATTGAAGGAAGACTTGTGCTACGCGGAAGAAGGCTATTTGTCGGGCAGCTGCCTCAGGACAGAATGCTCTCAAATGACTACTTGGAGGCTAAAATTCAGCCTGATTTTAGATGTGCATGCTGTTCAGTTATAAAAATTTAGATTTGAAGTCCTCAAACTCTATGAAGAAAGCAATTCTGAAACCTCACTCATCAACAATCTTCTAGGCACTGCTTTAAACATTCCCAGTCCGAAAAGCTCACCTCTCAGATAGGTGGTGCCTATCAAATCACAAGTAATGTCTCCTTACACAAACCTGGAATCTCAAGATGCAAGCTCTGCACTCAGGAACTACCCAGGAAGTCATATAATCTAAAACTGATGTAGTTAGCCATTTTTCACAGCTCCATCCTTATAAATTCTACCTTTTCCTTTGTATTCCCATTCCAGTTATCCTGTGAGATGACAAAGAGAGAGCAAATATTTGAAAGTAATGAGTTCCAATGAAAACATCTCTCTTTGTTGCTTTGGTGCTCTGATAGTCTGGGGTCATCACATCCTCTTCGATTTAGGTGTTGAACTATAAAAGCTGAAAGTGAGAGCTACATAATGTGCCAATAATGTTCCAAGGATGCTAAAATGGACAAATATTGCTATAAAACCAGTAAGTCCATGAGTATGTAATATTCCAGGGTTCTAGTTCTTCAAATGTCTGACTGCAAACCATCAGACCCAGAGCCCAGCCTCTAGCTCCTGTATCTTTAAGACCGTGGGAGGCATCTGAACCTCTGAACATGCCTGGACCAATCCTTAGCTGCTCCAGCTTCAGTCTTGGACTTGCTACAAACTGTGGGTTCTGGCTCTACTCACATTTGCCATCTCCTAATGTACAGACCCTGGTTGTATTAGTTGATTTGGCTTTTGCTTCCTGGACAAGGTTTTCACTCCTTGACAACACAGGCTTAGTCACACAATCATTATTTCAATGTCAGGGCTGACAAAGCTCATGACCCAGAAGGCATAACCAGGCAAAAAGAATGAACCCATATTACTTTTCCCACCTTATTTCCTGACACTCCTTGGTGTGGCTGCCTTGTTCCAGCCTTCATACCTTCGTGGCACGTGGTTTGTCCCCGCTCTGCACCTTCCTCAACACCATTCCCTGCCTCAGAGTGCTTTCTCCTTGACTTTCCAGTACAAATCCAAGCACAGGGTTGAAAATGCAACTCTGGGATCAGATTGCCTGTGTTTGTGTTCAGCTTTTCTACTTATTAACTATATGACTTTGAGCAAGTTACTTAACTCTCAATGCTTAGGTGTTCTCATATGGAAAATAAGAATGATAGGAGTACTCTCGTGGAGGCACTGCGAGATGTCATCCAACGTCCTTTTCTTGTTTCCCTCCTTCACTCCACAGCTCCAAAGCCTTTAGGTAACTCTGTGCTCAGATTAGAACATAAAAACAAAACAAAAAAGCCTCCAGTTCTCAGCCAATTCTGCACCTGGGGTGTCTATACAACATGGTTCAAACCAATGGGATGGAGTGAAAGTCAGAAATCTGCTGGTAACCTCCGGGAAGTTTTCTTTCCATTGATCACCACTGATGTCCTTTCTGCTAGGATGCCAGTGCAATGCCCGAGGTGGATCAGCCATTCTGCAGCGTGGCAGTGGAAACCACATCTGGAGCCTAGTGCAGGAGGAAGCTAGCAGGCACTAGACCCTGGACGCCTCCTCAAGCACCCACATCAGCCCCAGACTGCCAACCCCTGGATTCGTATCATGTGAGGAAAAATAAGTCTCTACTCAATGATGCCACAGTGGTCAGCTTTTGGTTGCTTAACAGCTTCGTATGGTTGTTTTGAGGATTGAGTAAGAAAATACTTGTAAGCACCTAGCACGATGCCTGACCTAGTAAGGACTCACAACGTGTTAGTTTTTGTTTTTATCTCAAACCCAACTAAGTCCCAGTGACTCCAAAGCCCACCAACCCGATGTAAAATCTCCCTCCTCCAAGTGCCCTTCACACTTAGTTTTACATGATTCATTGAGCATGTAGAAGCTTGAAGTCTCTTCTGCTGTGTGGTTTTTGCACTGTTGTTATTCAACTTGTATTTCGTAACTCTACAGATAGATAATAAGCTGTAAGGGTAACGTGTGATGCCTCCAGTTCTCCCCACAGTGCTTAGCCCAGTTCTCTTCGTATGGGTACTCCTCAATAAACAGTTTTTTGTTTGGGAACTTTAAAACTGCAGATGCATTTAAAAAGTTACTTTCTCACATTTCTTGTTGTACTTGGTGGTCAGATTCTTTAAAACTCAGGAATTCTCTGGATGAATTAAACAGCTGAGAATAACATGAAATTATATTTGTAAGAACTTTTTCTTTAGCCTTTAACTACTGTAGAACTGATATTCTAGTAATGGCAAATTTGAAAGGCTACTAATTCAACAGATTTTAACACCAGTATGAGCTATAAATACAAATTTTCTTACTTATTAAACAACACAATGTTTTAACAAGCTACCCTCACCCTGGGAATTAGGCTAAAAATAGACCTAAGGCTGGAAGAGAAAATGCACTGATTACAGTGAACTCTTCATATCTTGTCCTCTTCTTCACTTGCCTAGATTGGCCTGCATGGCCCCAGAAGGCAGCGGGCCCCTGCCCCCTCCATCCTTGGACTGATGTAGGCATTGGTGGACCAGGAAATCCTCTCCTTCTTGGATCCTTCACAGCATTTTTTGACATCTTTCCCTCTTAGTAGTAATCACATCCTTTTTCTACTCTAGCTATTTGTGTATTTTTTTATCACCCTCCAGATTATGAACTTCTAAGAGTCAGAAGTGTGTCTTACTCAGTTTGTATCCTCTGCAGTGGCCATCACAACACCTAGCACATAAAAGTTTCTCAGTAAGTATCCAAATGTTTCATTAAGCTAAACTGGTCTGCAATTGGCCAGTAACAAGGACCAGAAACTGATGTGTATCATAGTCAAGGGAAAACATCATTCAAATAATTCATCAGAGATCTAGTTTCCTGCCACTTATAGACTGTGTGAAATTTGCTTTCTTTATAGCTCTGCTCCCCTAAATAATATTTGTTTCCAACTATTATTCAAAAGTAGTATAAAAATTAAAAAGTATATCAAAACTCCCAGGGAATCCCAAGAAGGGAAGACGTGGTGTTTATAGTGTCTCGGTCACTGTCTTTAAGATGTGTTTTTCCTTAATTCAAAAAACATTTATTGAATATCTAAGCACTGACATTGTTCTAAGTGCTGAATACACATTAACAAGCAAGAAAAAAATAGAAGAAAACCCTTCTCATCCTTACTGAGCTTATGGTCTAAAGGTAGAACAAACATCAACAGGTGCTGCAATATGAAAGGGGTGTAGGAGTCAGCCAGATGAAGCTGGAGAAAGGAGAGCATGTGCAAAGACCTCTGGTGGGAAGGTGCATGGCCAACCGAAGGAACTGAACCGTGTGGCTGGAGTTGAGGGTAAGTGATGAAACGGAAGACACATCCATGGGCCAGACCATGCCAGGCGTGTAGACCTGGTGTTTGTTTGTGTGTAACATGATCAGATTTGTGTTTTTAGAGATTACTTCGGTGCACAGTGAGGAATGTACGGGAAGGCAGCAAGAGAGGCAGTGTAAGTCCAGGAAGCTCCAAAAGCCAGTCTCTGCCCCTTTGACCATCAGCCCCCTTTTCGCTGGAGCTCAGAGGCTCAACAAGGAGCTCAGAGGTGCTGTTTATATGCTTAGCCAGAATAGTTTGGAGTCAAAGACGGACCAAACTCACTTTAAAGTGTTGTTTTAAGGTTGTTGCCAGACTCTTTATCTACCCTCGTAGCTTTCAAGGGAGACTCACAACTCATGCCCTGCCATTTTGGTGACCATAGTTGCATGTTATGCATAGTTTGTTATCTTGAGAAAAGGGAGTCAATATTTTTTTCTAAAGCAAAGCAATTTAGAGTCATAATGAAAGTGAAAAAGTGACTGATAAAAGGAAGAGGCAAGATTTTTAGGAAGGTCTGTGTTGAGTGGCGTGACAGCCTGAGGGGAAACAGCTGCATGACTGTCCGGCAGATCTCAGCGGCTCCGTACTCCTGGGTTTTCACTGGCAGTGCCCAGCCACAGCCCCCAGGCCTGGGGCCAGGTAATCGTTTACTCTGGTGAGAGCAAGCACAGTGTTTCTTGGAGTTAAAGACTTTTGTCAAAATCTTATTAGCTTTTACTCTGAGAAAAAGCCTGGAATTTTCTTTTCTTGGTCCAAGGATCAGGTTTATGGACAGTCCAAGAAAAGCTTTATGCTTAGCAGTTAGAGGCCTATAGAGACAGAAAACAATATGGTTCTTTTTCCTTTTTGCTAAAGAAAACTCCAGGGCGGAGCCTTTCAATCAATCTCTTTGGCATTCCTGAGCTCTTGGAGGATGCACAGTGGCCATTTTTGTACTTGCACAAAAAATATAATTTAGTCCAATACTGACACCACATGAGCTGGGCCTACATAAGATAGTAAAAGTTGCTTAGCAACAAAACTTGCAGTCATTCTCTTTCGTTTATTTGTTCATGAATAACTGCATCAGTTAAGCAGCCACACACTCTGCTAGATGTTGGGAATTAAATTGGTATGTCCAGCACCTTTGACTTCACTGGAATGCCACCTGGTTAAATGTTTCATGAGCTCTGAGATCTGGGTTCCCCAGAGTGGAGGCTATGACCTTGATTTGAGCAGTCAGATTACATTTGCCTCAGACTAGATTCTCACAGTACTTTAGAGAAATAGGTCTTCCCTGGGTCCCGGCAATCTTCCCATCCTGCAAACTCCTGCGAAATATGCAATGTAAGTCACAATAATGTGAATATACTTAACTGTATGCTTAACAATAGTTAAGAAGGCAAACTTTACAATATGGGTTTTTTTTTTACCACAATAACATGCCCAAGGTCATACAGCTATTAAATGAGAACAGTGACTCCGAAGTTTTTGCTCTTAACCATTACACTATATTGTAATTCAGACTTCTCCTCAAAGAGGCTTTTCTTTACTTGCTTCTAAAATAAACGTCCAGCTACTCTGTCAGTCACCTCATCTTATTGTAATTCATGGCACAGCTCATACCACAGCTGGATTTTCTGGGTGCTTATTTATTTATGTATTTGCTTTGTCTCTGTCTCTTGCTACTAAAGCCAGGGATTGTGGCTGTTCTATTTACTCCTGTAGAATCAGTGTCTAGGAAAGAGCCTGGCACACAGCAGACATTCAATAAATATTGAAAGTATTACTAAAACATACCATTATAGAATAGCAAATGTATTAAAAACACACATTTTGGGTCCAAATCTATATTCGAGTGCCATCTCTGCCACATTGTTATTGTGTGATTTTTGGCAAAATGACCTAACTTCTTTAAGTCTCCATTTCCACATATTGAAATGGGAATAGTAATTATCACATAAGATTAGTGTGAGAATTAGATAATTTTTATAACACTCTTAGCTTTACAGTATGTTTACAGTATGTGCTAGCTATTATATTAAGAAAATAAAAAAGAACTAATGACATACAGCCTAATTATACCCCTTCAAATTTACTTCTATCCTTTGCCTAACAGCTTTCACTCATATATTGTTGTAATTCTTGTGTACATAAAAAACTTTTATTGAAGACTTACTATGTACCAATTGCCATTTAAGCACTTTTGTATCTATTGACTTGTTTAACCTCTATTGATTATATGAGAAAGCTACTATTACTACACCCATTTTACAGACAAGAAAAATTGAGGCATAGAGATAAAACCATAAACCTAGTAAATTGGCCCAAACTTGACGGTTGTACTCTATAGACTTTGTTTTTAAATACTACCATAGTGGGTTTCTCCATATTTTGAAAAACTTTTTTTAAAATTAACATTAATTTGTCATTATTTTCACATATCCAAAAAGTCCACATGATTGTCATGTTCAAAAAATAGACTATCCAATCATGATAACAGAATTAAGTTTTTTAATCTGTTGATGGATGAATTTTATTCGCTCTTGAAAATAAAGTTGTGAAGTCACTATTATTAGCCTCACTTTATAGCTGTAGAAACCCCAGGACAGAGATTTCAATGATTCTCCCCACATCACGTGGCAAATCAGATGCAGGTCTTCAACATCCAGTTGTGGTACTTCTGGTCTTTAGGCAAGAGTATAACTGTGCATATTAACGGAACATTACATGCTTAATATGGTGTATTCTGTTCAGTTTTGAATTAACAACTGGTGGTAGGAATTAGATTTGAAGAATAAGCACTTCTTCGCTTCACTCTAAAATTTCTCTCTATCTAAATCAAGATTATGCAATAGTATTCTACAAAACCAAAGTTTTTTTTTTTTTTTTCTATTGGTTTCTGGATGAACTTAAAGAGTTTGGCCAGTTTGAAACCATAATGATCTTCAAAGTGACATAGTAAGAGGAATCCAAATTGTGGTTAATGGGTCAATAAAAAATCCAGAATTGTAGTTTGACCTACAGAGTAAAGAAAGTTAAAAATCCAGGACAATCACTCAGAGTTAAAATGAGCTATAAATGCTGCATCTGAAAATGCCCAGTCGATGGAATACAAATGAAAGAGGAGCAGGAGCAAATGTTTGAATCTGTTTGAAACCTTCTTCAATTAAACACAGTTATTCATTCAGCTTTTGCATTTATATGCAGCCCAGAGTTGGGCCCCCCAGAAGTCTGTCCCATGGGGTTATAACTGACTTCTCGAAGAGAAAAGTACCAAGTACAGCAAGAAAAAATGCAGACTGCAAGTGGGATTGTGGTAGGCAACTTCTGCACCTGCCCCTAATGATTCCTTCTCCTGGTACTCATGTCCTTGTGTAATTACCTCTCCTTGAATGTAAATGGGACATAATGACTCACTTCTAAAGAATAAAATGTGGCAAAAGTGATGGGATATCACTTCCAATAGTAGATAACAAAAAGATGCTTGTTATCATCTTTCCTCTCTCTCTCCCTCACTCACTGGCTCTGCAGGAAGCCAGCTGATATACTCTGAGCTTTCCTATGGAGGAGCCCATGTGGCAAGGAACTGAAGGAGGCCTTTGGTAAAACAACCAAGAAAGAAATGAATTCTGCCAACTGTGTGAGCCAACTTGGAACTGCATCCTTTCCAGTTTGGCCTTCAGATGAGACTACAGCCCCAGCCACCACTTTGATTGCAGTCTGTGAGAGACCTTAAGGTACAGGTGCTTGTGTAACCTGTTCCCAGATACCTGACTCCAGAAACTGTGAAATAATGTTTGTTATGTTAAGTGACTAAGTTTTGGGGTCATTTGTTATGCAGCAATAAGTACTTAATATAGAAACTGTGGCCAAAGTGAGGGTTCCATTATCTGAGACTCATTCATTTATGCATTCACTTAGTACCTATTGATTGAGCATTACTAAAATAAAACCATTTTCGGGACAAGAAGTGTTCTCTGTCTTCTAGGAGCTTCATTCTAAACAGGTCTACAAATATTGAAAAAAGGCAGTGGTATTGAAGGTCCAGTCCAGGAGGGCGTTCCAGAGCAGGTGAACTGGGTTCTTGGCCAGACCTCACTGGTTAGATGGCATTCAGCTGGCAGGCAGAGATGGGGAGTGAGTGGATGGTGGCAGGTGGGAAGCAGACATCTGAGACTCTACAAATTAGTAGAAAAGTCATGAGAAAAATCCAGAGTGTAGAAAGAACAAAGTTCATTCAGGGTTTCCTTCCTGGCCAGTCCCCACCAGCATCAGAGCCTCTGGAGACAGTAACCATCCTTTTCTTGCCCCCCAATACTGTGTACTTAACTTGTTGATTTTATCAAAGATAGGGCAAGGAGTGGAATTTCTTCTGTTTGGTTTATTGTACAATCTCTGAGGTGATGTTATACATTGCTTCATTGTTCCTAAGCATGAATGAACCATTCATTACTGAAAATGACTAGGGGAAAACAAAACAAACAGAAGGCATTTTCAGATGCAGCATTTATAGCTTATGAATTGGACTCTAGAAATTTCACTCAAATGTTGCACATATCTCACGAAATGTAGAAGACAGAAATTTTGAGTAACAAATACAGACCAGTAGAAAACATGACATAATGATGATTGTCATAGGATTTTCAATTCCCGTTGTACAATGAATGCACATCTGTATTAACAGCATCAGACCTTTATTTGGCTTTTTCTGAAGTCTTTAAAAAAGTCTTATAAGATTTACTCTAAAAATAGTCTTTGTTTCAGAAATGAAGTATTTGGGGGAAGACACAGGATGATTTCAAAAGTCCTGATACTGTTGTTTTCATCACTGGTATTAATTATCAATTTTTTGAATTATTTAAGTTAGACATTTCTATGATGGAAGTTGTTACAGGCTGAACTGTGCCCTGCCTCCCCAAATTTACATATTGATGTCAGAATGTGACTATGTTTGGAGATAGAGTTCTTAAAGAGGTAATTAAAGTAAAATGAGGTCAATAAAAAAATATTTTTAAACATGAAAAAATAAAGTAAAATGAAAAAAAAACATTAAAAAATAAATAAAGTAAAATGAAGTGGGCTCTAAATCAATATGACCGATGTCTTTATAAGAGGAGATCAGGACATATGAACACACGGAGGGAAGACCATGCACATACACAGGAAGAAGACGGCCACCTGACAGCCAAAGACAGTGGCCTCAGAATAAACCAATCCTGTCAATACCTAGATCTTGGACTTCCAGCTTCCAGCACTGTGAGCAAATAAATTGCTGTTGTTTAAATCTCCCAGCCTGTGGGAATTTGTTATGCAAGCCCTAGCAAACTAATATAGAAGTCTTCATAGTTTCACAAACAGAATAAAGAGAATTTGCCCAGAATTTTCTTTATCATCCTTTACAGTAAATATATTTAACTCATCTATAAACTTTTTGGTATTTGGTATAAGTTTCTCACTTAAAAACAACAGTTAACAAAAGATGTTCATTGGAGATAAACTTAAAAATATATATAAGCAAAATGAAAAAAATAAAAATCACTCATTATCCTTCAACTAATATTATGATTTATTGCCAATCATTTATCTTTGCAGATATATATATATTTTGAACTAAGGGTTCAAAATATTCTAATGGGCTTTTCCCACATATAATCCATGACTTTGGTCAAGTTTGATCAAGTTGGAACTGCCATGAACTTTCATTTTCTCATCTTTAAAATGGGGCTAATAAGAACTGCCTCCCTTGGTTTTTGTCAATTATTTATATAATAAAGTTCTGTGTATAAGGTCTTAACAAAGTGTCTGCATGTACTAAGCAAATAACAAATGGCCTGTGCATTTTTACATAGCGTGTATTTCACCAAAATGGGGACAATTCTGATTATGTTACTTTTGCAATCCATTTTTTTTTCTTGTTTGGTACAGTTTCATTACTAGCTATTCATTAAGTTCTGTTTCTGGGCATTAAGTATCCGACATATACTAGCTTTTTCTGGTCTTGTGGTGTTTTTATTTGAACAGCTTTTCTTAGGGCCTCTTGGTGTAGAATTTCATGTGGTTTTCAGACTCTTGGTCTTTTAGCAGTCTTCTCGTGTTTGGGAACACTCCCAAACGCACAATTGGGTTGAGAATTCATTCAAATTTGAGATGTGGCCAGGAGACAAAGAGAAAACAGAACTGTGCCTGCTGATGCTGCGCTGCGGCAGCCAGACGCCTGGGTTAACCCGCAGATGGGAGACCAAGTGGGGTCACAAAATGAAGTGGTTTGGGGCCCGCGAAATGGTGGTGGCAGAATGGAGGTATGATCCTCCAGCGCTTTCAGCAGCGGTTGGAAGGGTCAGCCATGCCCCAAGGGCACATGTCTGAGCCAGGGCCAGGCTGCTGCGGGCTGGGATAAGCCTGCAGGAGGCAACTCCAGTCGGGGTGCCAAGGGAACCAGGAAGCCACCCCCTCAGCACCCCTATACCACCACTATCACCAAAAAGCAGCCTTCTTCACCCGAAGCTTATTCATTGAGCTTAGCTAAAGTACAAAAATAATATTCCAGAGAGAGTATTTAAACCAGATGTTCTTACAACAAATACGTTTCAAGTCCTTTCCTAAAGCGAGTTTTGATGAGTTTTGAGGGGACAGCTTGAGACTACGTGGCACATGTGAGTAAAAAAGACACTAACTCCAAATGGGAGGCTAGAGGCTGAAGCTAAGTTGTGTTTACCTCCAGCTGTGCAAGGGTCAGGCAGCTGGGGGGGAAGAGGAGTGGGGGTTGGGGCAGCTAATAGGTGCTCAAGGTCTCTTACAAATACCACACCGCTATCATGAGGAAGAGACTACATCCTGTGCAGGCCAAGGCTGCTTCCCTACGGAAAACAATTGCTTCTATCAGAGTGCCATTTTATGCAGCAGCTTTGGGCTCAACAGAAAACACAGCAGCAGTCCTTTCTTCCAGTAGTTCCCTTATCACATCAACTCAAATATTTGCCAGGCATCTACTGTGCACAGGACTTTTGCATGAAGGTAGATCTGCCAAATGAAGATCTGCAGGATGCTGGGAGCTTTCTAGTGCAGCAGTTATCAGAGGGTTTCGGCACTGGAGTGTGAGGAAGCCAGTGACAGGAAGACTGGCAGAGACCCCAAACCACACACCCAAAGGTCAACTACTGTGCCCCCCAGTATAGAAAGAGATGGATCACCATGACACCACAGGTGGCCTAGCAGGGCTTTCCTGCCAACCAGATTTCTTAAAAACAAAGTAAGAATCTCTCTAATCAAGATAAACAATTGAACATGGATCTTTAAATACCCTGAGAAACACATGTGACTATATATTTCATAAGAGATAGATTTTGTGGAACAATATGTCCAAGATGTGCATCGATGGCAAAGTATTGCTGCAGCTAGTTATATATTTTTAATCCTTTTTTTTCCTGTTTGTTTTTCCACCAGAGTTTAAAAGCACAGAAGATTGTCAGCATAAACTTTATGCTGTAAAGATGGCACCTCCAAAATGACACTTCCCAGTTTTGCTTATAAGCACAGCTAAGCAATCCCATTTATTTTTCAGGACGCCTGAAGACATGGGTTTGTTGACATCAGAAATGTCCAAATGAGTTTATTTGAGCCAGACTGATGACAAGATCTCAAATACTCCAGAGAATAAGTTTCGCAGCTTCTTTAATGCACTTGAAATTAAGGAGGAAATGTAAAGAACATATGGAGGTGGGAGAAAGCAAGGTGGGAACTGGATTACAGGATAGTTAACAAGACTATGTGCTCCCTTGAGGGTGGTCACAGCTTATTTCAAAGGTGTGTTATCCTAAATGCACAGAAACGATGGACAGGGCTAGCTTAAGGCAGAGAACTGCTTTTCACTAAATAAGTTATATGCCCGGAGCTGACAACCCACCATGACCTACCCAATTAGGAATTTATAATCAGATCATCCTGTGAGGTTATTTTCCATAGGCCCTCCCCCCACACTTTCTTTTGGCCACAGATTCTTCATTTCTTCATGTGAAAATGTGCATTCTACTGGCAAAACGGATCAGTGCCTCCCAAACATACAATCACCTTCGAGAGGGACCTGACATGTGGAGAAAATTGCTCCCAACTTTCCATCCCTGCTCTGACTGCACACTAGAAACACTGGAGAGCTTTTAAAGCACGTGTCTATCCAGGTCCCATCCTCACAGATTCTAATTCCAATATTCTAGTTAATCTTGGATGGGGTCTAATTTTTAACACCATCACAGAAGATTCTGTTTTGCAGCCTGGGTTGAGAACCACTGCTTTAGATCATTCCATAAGCTGAAGTGGCCCGGTCAAGTACAACTCCACCCTCTCTCCCCCATATACAATTAATTGCATCAGTTTTGAACACCTGAGCCCAAAGACAGCCAGTACCTAAGTTGGCCTGGGTTCTTTGAGGTGACCTTTTGAATCCTCAAGACAATCCCTATAGCCAGAGATTTGAAAGAAGGACTCAAGGAACTCAGCACATATTTGGACTCATGGCTAAGATTCATTACAGTGATAGAGTAAAGAGAGACAGTCAGATCATAATAGAAAAAGACACACCAGAATCTAAAAAAATTCATGCACAGGCTTCCTGTGCTCACTCCTTCTGATACAGTTGAGCATCCTACTTCATCTAACCCTGAAAAATGCAGTAACATGTGTGTGATGTTTCTGCCCAAAAGAGCCTATGAGAGACTCAGCGTTCAACATGTTTTTCAGGGGACTAGTCACTTCTGCATTCTCTGCCTAGCACCGAAATTCCAGACTCCCAGAGGGAAAGCAGGTTGTCATCACAAATCACATTGTTTGCACAAACAGTCTAGGCACAGAGAACCACCCTTCTCAGTTTTGAGAATGATGAGAACACCCAGACACCAGCCAAAGGCCAACCTTACAAGCAGGCCTTTCTAAAGATAACAGTCTTAGGCCTCCTATGTTAACTTATTTCTGCACATGACCCCAAACAAATGATGATTATTACTTAGACTGATAAACTCTATCTCAGGAATTTAACTGGGGAAATAAAAACAGCCTCATGCAGCTGATTTTGAGAGAAGTAACCAGACATGAAGACAAACAAAGATAAGAGCATGATTGAGTCACATCCAAGACAGTGCTTCAGTGAAGAGAATTCCAATGCTAAGGATTCAACAAGGAAACTCAGCAGTTTAGAACTCTGTTGGTTCTTTTGCTGCCCAAATACTGTTGTTCTTTCCCTGAAACCTATCAAATCCAGCTATTCCTGGTTTTCCATGAATTTTTTGTGTCCCTTAGAAGCACATTACTGGTTTTTATTCTCTACGTGTGTTTTAATCCTCTCTATTCCTCAATCACTCAGCTAAAGTAAGTCTTGATATCTTTTAAGTAAAAGAACTAACAAGCCCATTCATCACATGATACTGACCCAAGACTACCTCAGACATAAGCAGAGAAAGAGCAGCCATCAATACCTCAAAGGAGAGGATAAAAGGCTTGTGAGCTAGTCACCAGATGAAGTTTCACAAAGCCACTGTTGTCTATATATCTTAGCTACATGCTGCCTTTCATATCAGTTGAGCTTTTGGCTGCATTAGGTGATAACTTTGCTAAGTGATTAAAAAGTTTCTGTCATGGAGACCATGAAGATTTGGTCTTCATGGCCCCAGAATACAAAACAACTAACTGAGAATTGCTGGAAGAGTTCCTAGTTCTATGAAACTCATCTATTTATATCTTGATCTCACTGATTTAATGTTTAGCTGGACATATCTATGGACTTCTAAATTTTTTTAAATAGTGAAGTAATCACATAAATATTTATCTCAGTTCAAATTTGTTTCAAATATTCAGCTGTGACATTCAAGCTTTTGGGTTGAAGAATTAAATCCTTCCTCTATCAAAAGATTGCTAAACTCATATCCAAAAAGATATTTTCATACAAAAATATGTTCATAGCATTATTCATGGTGGCCAGGACACAGAAGCAGCCAAAGTGTCTTACAATAGATCATTGGCTAAAGAAGCTGTGGCACATATATACAATGGAATATTACTCAGTCATAAGAAGAGATGAAATACTGCCATTTGCGACAACATGGATGGACCTCGAGATAATCATGCTAAGTGAAATAAGCCAGACAGAAAAAGTTGAAAACCACACAATATCACTTAGATGTAGGGTATAAACCTAAAAGCTACAAACAAAAACAGAGACTCATAGACATGAACAATAGACTAATGGTTACCACAGGGTAAGGGGGACGGGGAGAGGGAGGTGTGTGGGGTAAAGGAGTCAAATATGTGGTACCAGAAAGACATCTTACTATAGGAGGGGAACACACAATGAAATACATATATATGCCTTACTGTTAAAGTGTACAGCTGGATTTCATTAACCAATATCACCAAAAAAGAAATTAATTAATTTTTAAAAATATATTTTAAAAAAAGGTGGCTAATTTTTTCCTCTCCATTCCACAGCCCATCTTTCGGTGTTAATGCTTTCAATCACCATTACATATTCATTCTGTCATAATGATGGTTGTTGATTCAAATAAATAGTAGAATCTTAGAAGTGGAGGAGACATTACCAATGTGAAATTCAATCCTCCTGCTTTGAAGATGAGTTGCTGGAGGCCCAGTAAGATTTATAGATTTATCTAAGGTCTGCTGGCTTGAACCAGAACAGAACTAGAAATCTAAGCTCCTGCCTGACTCCCAGGCTAATTTATTGTCACTCTGGCTCTTCTTCATCTTGGTCTTTTCCTGTGCAATGGAATTCAGGCTCCAAAACTGTAGATAACTTCTGACAATTTTTACAGCTTTTTTCTTTTCAAAGTTTGTCATTCCCAGAAAATAACATCCACAAGGCTGTGGATTTGTGATTGTGCAATAAGCAAATAATACATCATTCTCATATGTGCTAATGTTTACAGATTAAGGTCACATGTCCCTAAAGAACATGAAACTACACTCAAAATGTGAAGTTTTGAGTCTCTAAAAATAAATCAGCACAGCATGTTGTTTGCTATAGCTACACTTAAAGAATTTATCTTTCACTCATTTACATTTTTTATTAAAGAATAGTTGACATACAATATGTTTCAGGTGTCAAACATAGTGATCCTGCATTTATGTACCCTACAATGTGATTACCACAATAAGTCTAGTAACCATGTGTCACCATACAAAGTTGCTATGATGTTACTGACAATATTCCTTATGTTGTACATTATTATATACCTGTGACTTATTTATTTTATAACAAAAGTTTGTACCTCTTATAAAATTATGTCAAGTGACAGTATTCAACTCAAAGAAGGTAAATATTACCTGTACAACAATTTTACTCAGAAGTTAAGCATCAGATAATCTATCAGTAATCAATGAGGAAGAACTTATTAGAGTTCCAGCATTATTCTGGAGTTGGGTGTGGGGGAGAAAGACAAAGCAATATACAAACTAAGGTATTCTCAGAACATTTAATGTGCAGAAAACAAAATGCAGAAAGATATCAATAATATGCAGAAAAATATTTAAAACAACACTAAATCATACAGTAAATCTTATAATATCAAAAGAACTCAAGAATATAAGAGAGATCATTTTTGATCTCTCAAGAATATGAGAGAGATAATTTTAAAGTATCAATTTTTTTAATGTAAGAGTAACCATTATAGGAATAAAATTATAATATCTAATTTTAAAGGGAGAGAACTTCAAAATCATGGTTTTAGAGTGGATGTTGGATGGGTGTGACTAGGTATAATTAATTTCTACAGAGAAGAGGAAAGATCTAAAAAAAATATAACAAGTTGTTAATATGTATTAATTCAATAGCTATGTCTACTTAGTATTTTCTGTATTTTTGAAATATTTTACAATTAAAAATTTTTTAAAGAATAGCTTTTAATGCTTTTAGTTGATCACACATACCATAATCACTGTACCTTCACTAAATAAAGGAATTGAAATAGCAAAACTCGGTTTTGTCTAGTTAGGGCCTCACCTCCTACAGAAGCAGAAGTAGATATGTTTCTTTCTTTTTCTGTAGGGAAGTGTCCCTGTAAGCATTTGAACTTTGAACTCAAGAATCAGGCTCATAGGAACTGTCCTGCCTGTCCTCCCAGGTCACAGAGACCTTCACGTTCTCATTTGGATTCTCTTGGAAGAGTAATCTTAAATAGTCTTTCAAAGTTCTTTCCAAGTCTCTATCAGTCTATGCTTATATTTCTATGATTTCATTGGGCAGTTTTCATAAACTGATACATGTATGTCTATATGATCATAGTCAAGCTTTATAGCTGTTGTAAAAATAGATTATCACTCTTACTCTGTCTGGCAACAGGTGTGTCTGTTTAAAGGAGTTGTAAAAGTGTTTTAATAGCAACCTGATTCTTTAAAAAAAAAATGAGTCCTAGAAAAATCAATTTTCTTTACAAGTTCTTACAACTGATAAAGAAATCAAAGCTGGAAATCAAATTTTGGACCCATCACTATTATCATGATATAAGACCTACATTCCTAAGATATTACAGAATGAAATGTTACCTGTGATGGTCCTAAAAGTATCCATCACTAAGATTTCATGATTTATATTCACCCGACTTAAATCCAGTGGAATGGAATGAGTAGAAGGCATCCGGCATTGGAGGCCACGACCCTTGATTTTACTCAGCCTGTGCCTGTCCAATGCAGCCATGCTCCTTGGATCTTCAGCAATAAATGCTCTTGCGTGACTTTAAGGTGTGACAAGTTTAAGGCATACATGCTTATTGACATCACAACCTTAATGACAGCCATAACATTGCTAACATGGTCAGGCACACCCCATGGGAATAATCGAAATTGGCCAGGTCATCTGCAGTTGGGTTAAAGAATCACCACATGGAGAGGACTTTGAGAAGTCACAAAGGATTTCTAGATTTAACAGTGCTTCTCAAACTTTAATGTGCTCATGAATCACTCAGTGATCTTATTCAAATGCAGATTCTCATTAAATAGGTTTAGAGTGGGCCTGAAATATTGCATTTCTTTTTTAAGTAAAATTTTTTCAATTATAGTTAACATAAATATTATATTAGTTTCAGGTGTACAACAGAGTGATTAGACATTTATATAACTTATAAAGCAATCACCCTGGTAAGTCTAGTTCCCATCTGATACCATACATAGTTATTATAATTTTATTGACTATATTCCCTATGCTGTACTTTATATCCTCATGACTGTTTTTATAACTGGCAATTTGTGTTTTTTAATCTCCTCACCTTTTCACCCAGTCTCCCAAACCCCCACCCATCTAATGACCATCATCAATTTGTTCTCTGTATCTATGAGTTTGTTTGTTTTGTTTATTTATTTCATTTTTCAGATTCCACATATAAGTGCAATAATATAGTATTTATCTTTCTCTGTCTGACTTACTTTGCTTAGAGTAATATTCTCTGGTTCCAACCACATTGTTGCAAATGGCAAGATTTCATCCCTTTTATGACTGTGTAATATTCCATTGTATTTCTAACAAACTTCTAAATGATACCCATACTGCTGGTCCCATGAGTACCCTTCAAGTAGCAAGGCTTTTCTCCATGATTAAAAACTCCCTCAGGGTTTATGAAGAGGCTGTGCTTCTCTAAGACAGGACTTTGGTGGCCAGAGAGGGTTGGACACAGGTGGTTTGTGTAAGCAGTACACACGGAGCTAGTCACGTGGTATCTAATTGCTTACCTATGCTGACCAGAAACAATGACTATTTGGCAGTGCCAGAGTGCTTGGCCCTGATGTTTACATAGTAGCTTCTAAAGATTCAGGGCACTACCAGCAAAGAGGGAAAAAGCTAATCCCCTCCCCGCTCTTTAATTTTAAAAGAATGTTTCATGAGCTCTGAACTTAAAGAAGAAAAAGAAAAAAAAAAAACTTAGAATGAGAGGATTCAGATCTGGTATCAAACTACAGCTATTATATTTTCCTCTTGTATGAACTTGGGCAGGTTGTTTGAAGCCTTTGAGACTCAGTTTCCACATCTCTAGAGGGAAAATGATATTAACCATAACTGAGTCACATTAAATAAGGCAATGATTTTGAAAGTGCTTTTGTACATTATATCAAAGAGAAATCTTCATCCCCATGTTTATGGCAACATTATCACAACAGCCAAGATATGGAAACTACTTGTCTTTCTATATTATAAATATGTATATATAGACAACATAATTTTATATCATTGGATTAACTGAAGGGAGGGTTGAAATAGAAAAATGTTTTTGAAGAATTATGGCTGAAATTTTTTCAAATTCTATTTTTTAAAAAAGCAAAGAAACTCAAGATCCAAAACTTCAATGAGGCCCAAGCATAAGGGAAAAAAAGAAAAGAGAGGAAAGAGAGCGTGCACTTACCATTATAGTAAAAGTAATTTAAGTTAATGGTGGAAATCTGTATTTTCCCTTAAAAAAAAAAAGTCTGTATAAAGTTTTGAAGAACTTGTATTAAGTGAGTCGCTTTTCTCCTCTAGATCAATACTGCAGTGGGAATTAATTTCTGTTTTAGCAGAACTCAAAACTAGCTTGGATATGTGAATAGAGCTCATTGTTCTGCTAATGTATTATTCATCTTGGTCTCACGGTCAGGCCAGCCCAAGCTCAAAAAGCAGCCACAAATCCCATGCTCATTAAATTATCTGTTTCATCACAGCTACAAATTCTGTACTCCTTTGATCAATGTGTTTAGGGGCTTGATTCCCATCCCATTCTTCATTTAGATATACTCAAGGCCAAGATAGTCTACTTTTGTTTTTTTCACTTAATTGTTCCAAGATTTGTAGACCTTTCAAGTCCAAAATTTCCTTTTAAGCATGGCCTCCTCCCCCTCCCACAACACACAACCCACTGTTGTGTAAGAGCACAGGGAGCTTCCAAGAACCAATGGATAAGAGACAGAGAACTGCCCACTAGCACCTCTGCTACTCTTGTCCCTGCTTTATCTAGTGATTGCTTGTTCCCTGCTCTGGGTTATAATACCCAAGTTTTAGCTCTTTCATTTCACTGGCCCAAATCTACCCTCTGAATCCCAGCCATGTTTTTTTTTTTTGTTTTTGGTTTTGTTTTTTGTTATTGTTGTTTTTTTCCTGCAAAAGCTTGAAACTAGTCTCATCTTTGATAATTAAGAGGAAGCCACTCAAGCGATCTCATCCATAAAGTGGAACAAGTGTCAATGCTAAGGTGATTTTCTACCTCTTTCTATATATATGGAATTTCCTCACATAATATTTTGAAATTCTGCTTCAGCCATTCACCCCATTATTCAAAACCTGTCATACTTAGAGAGCTGAAAGAATTCTGCTGAACATTTATCTGTAGGTAGGAGAAATCACATTGCTTTTTTTGTTCATTTTAATACACATGATTATTATTAGACATCAAAACCTTCTAAAAATCCCAATTCCAAGGAATCCCAAGCTCTTTCTAAGACCTTGTGACTCCTGTTTTACCTACCTTAATACAAATGGGTCAACAGTCCTCTCCCACCTACCCAACCTGGATTCTCTATTCTCTCCCTTCCCAGCCCAGGGCCTCTCAGCCAAGGAGTTGTGTCTACTTGTGCCATAAAGGGTGAGTCCAGCTGCTCATAGTTTGAAATTCTTTTCTTGCCTTTCCTGGGTGTGACTGGGGAATAAAAACGAAGGAGGAGGCACTCCAAAAAGCAGAAGTTTCTCATTTAGATCTAAAAAAATACTCATCCCAATAAATAAGTCTTTCACAAACTACTTCAGCATCTAGTCTCTTGCATGGTATTCAATATTGAATGAATAAATGAATGAGTGAATAAATGAATGAATCTATACATTACATGTGTCTCTGACTTCAGCAAATGTCATCATGAATTGTGATCACCTAATGTATGATACTTCTATATATGAACTTCAACTGAAAATCTTAAGGCAAAAAAAATTATTATTGCTCTGAATGCCATGTTGACTCCAATAATAATAAGGTTCAACACTGATCATTTTTGCTGTTGACACTGTACTAGTCAGGATCATTAATGCTAGCTTCTACAACAACAACAACAAAATCCTAAAGTTTCAGTGGCTTAATACAGCTGCTTTATTTCTATTCCATTTCACGTTCTGATGCTGGTTGGGTGGCTCTCCCAGGTAGATTAATTCTAAACTTTGACTCAGGAGTCCAGGTTCCTTCCATCTGGGCTCTGCCTTGTGGAAAGGAGAGGGAAAGAATAGAAGATCTAGAAAATGCTAGTGACCTGCATCACTTCTACTAATATTCTGTTGGCCAGAACTAGTTGTCTGGTCCCACCTAGATGCGAGAGCACTGGAAAACGTGGTTTTCCAGTGAGCTCAGGAAATAAATGTGTACAGCTTAGCCAACACATTGTACTGTCTTTGCCATAGGGGCTGAAGGAGAATTTCGTATTGTGGGGACAAGACCTTAACATTGTAACCTTTGCCCTATTTCTCCTGTGCACTTCTCCGTGCTGATTCATAAGGCATACCCACTCAGTCCATCACTTAGAAATAAAAGCTTTTTATAGAAAAAATTATAGTAAGAACATTATACAAGTAGGGTTGTTCCGTGTAAACAATCTGGTTTCAAAGTCCAAGGGTGTATTGCTTACAAGATAAAAACTGTCTAGAGATTTAGTAAATATTTGTTATTGATGGTACAAGTGATAGCAATGATTGCTCTGCCTGATCTCTGGCCTTAACTCTTTCCATCTCAAAACTCTCCCCACAGAGTCCTGCTACTCTTTCCAGTTTCACTCTGTTCAAGTTTCCGGTTCTTCTGGGGGGAAATAAAGTCATTTCTACAGCCTCAGGTCAAGCCAAAATGAGTTTTTTCTACAAGTCAAGATTTTTGGTGCTAATCCTATAGGTATTTCCTTACTTTTTACTCCTACTCATTATGTGCATTTTTTTTCTCCATATCTGGATGAATAATTTCTTTCTTACCTGTCATCTGCTATAGATCTGCAGGACTAAGTACTACCTGTGTAGCACAGTCAACAACATGCATTGAAGCAAGGGTCCTTATCATTAGTTCCTCAATACTTATTGCATGGTCTCCTAATCAGCTGTTGCCACTGACCCTCCTGCCATACTCAGAAACTTCCAGAAAGAAGAGGATTCTATTGACAAATTTTTTCTCCACTCTCCAGGTAGCTGCTTGTATCCAAGGCCTCACTCATTCCCAAGCCAGTGATCAAAGGTCCTTGGGGGTACCCAGAGGGGTTGTCATCAGGAGAAACTGGGCTTGATCAGCATTTCCTGAGAATCTACTGTTCACTGAACACAGTTATAGTGCTTTTCAGGGATTATCCCAAGGAATTTTCAGAATGCCAAAGGACTATTATCATCTCCCTTTTACACACAGGGAACCAGAAAGAGAAATGATTTGCCAAGACTCACTAATAGCTTGGTGGAGTAGGATCCAAGTTCAACATCACGTAGTGGTGTGTGAGACTGCTACAAAAGGAGAGAAACAGAAACAGGAGGATGTTTGTTCTTCTATTTAATGGTGAAGAGTCTTGCAAAGATAAGTGTAGTCAGGAAGATATCAGTGCTCTGCTTCTCCTTCTCCTCCCCTGTCCCCCTTTTTTCCCTCTCCTCCTCCCACCTGCCAGTGTCCAGAGGCCCCCGCCCCCTGCTTCCCTCCCTCTCTGGCAGGGCCAGCTGTGCTTCCACTGCCTCTTTTTCAACACTCAGTAGCTAAGCCGGTTAACTCAATTCAAGAGAGAAAAGAGACGGAAGCTGTGTTTTGGCATTTATTCCAAACAGCATTCTTCCGTCCAGTTTTTCCACTAATAAACCTGTACCTTAAGCCTCCCATTTCAAAACACATGTACCATATCCAAAGTCATGAAAAGGAAAATCAGCAAGTCTTAAACTGTGAACATGCTGACTCTGATTACTTGCTAAGGAATCTCAGAAGACTAACGAAAAACAGGGTCATGAACTGTTTCCCTGGGAACAAGAAGTACTTCATTCCTGTCACATCCTGGGGCCTAGGAGGAGCTACAGTTCTCCCAACACCCAACGGCAGGAAAGCTGAGCAGCCCTCTTGTCTGGCCTTGGCCCCCGCACTGTCCCAATTCAGATTCCCGGGCAGGCTTACCAGCTGGTTGAACAATGTATGCATTGATCTGTTGTTTGCCAGCACTTGGGGTCCCTTTCCCCTCTGTACCAGCCAGAGTACTTTTCTATAACACACATTTAAAAAGCATAGTCTTAGGTGAATGGAAGCATAGCAGCTGCTGAAAACAAAGTCAGACTGGAACACTCTGTGCTCCAGACAGAACTTTCTGATCTTTTTGTCAGAGAGGAATTTGTAAACACCATCCCCCTCACTTTTTCAGGGGCTCGGGTGTGGGAGAGATGTTGCCAAAATAAATACTGGCTTCTCCTTTCCCTTTCCCCCAAAGACCTGGTGCTCAGAGAGGGCCAGTTAGCCACTTCCCTCCTATCTCAATGAAATTATTTAGTGTCAAATTCTTAGAAAAATCAAGTCAGAATCATGGACTCTTGCAGTCTTTATCAGATGTTTTTCCACATATTTGCTGGCATTTTTTAAAAAAATCAACAAAACTTTTTTGACCAAAAACAATCCTTTCCATACTTTCATTTGATTAAGAATTTATTTTTGTTTGTCTTAACAATCCAAGTGGCATTTTAATTTGATACTAAATTATATTTAGGATGAAATTTCTTATTTACTCTCAGTGGGCACACTCTCACTGGGATCAGAGAACTGACAAACCCCCAGGCTTCCTGGAACCTGCCTTCTGACAGTCTCTGCAGGACAGGGGCCACCAACACCCAGGTGACAGGAACCCTGCCGCTCCCACCTGAGGTTGATATGTGCACTCACATCCATGTTTACTCCCATCATAATGAAGACTTACCAAGATGAGGAGGAAATAATCTAATGCAGAAGTGGATCCGTACAATCTGCATAGTTTATCTTTGTTTTCAATGTTTAAAATGACACACACACAAACACAAACACACGCACAACTGATATTTACTCTGTTGCCAAACACAGAGCTGTGACTTAGGTTTCACAATTTAAATGTACTATCTTGTTTCGCGGTTTGTCGTGTTTTATGCAACTTCGTCCCCTGTGAGGTGACAGGACTTCCTGAGCTGGCATGGTGCATGGAATAGGAATAATCTCTCAGAGAAAGAGACCAAACTGGAGCTGCATGTCAATCACAGGGCTGATTCAGAAACTACCATTGCATAAAGGCCACAAAGGTTTCAACTTCTAGATCACTTTTGAATTGTCGTTGATCTTCATATAAAAGATGATGGCTCTCAGGACCATGATTTTAAGCTCGCTCTAGTCTCTATCACACTCCCGAGAGTCACTGACGTGCTCTTCCAGAAAGGGGCTGCGGCTGCCCGTTTCCTATCTTCAGGGCCTTGCCTAGTGCCTGGAACAAGCAGGATACCATCATGGATATTCTCGTTCGCCCCTCCAGACCTGCTCTTCCGCCCTCCCACCCTGTTCAGTTCCTGCATCACCAGGGGTCTCTTGTCTTCTGACAGTGGAATGCACTGGCAGGAGATTAAAGGGAGGAAGGAGGCAAAGCTCAGAGTGTTCTGACCATGCTTTGCTTGGGGAGGAGGGGATCCTCCCTTAGCTGCAGCTTTCACTAAATCTCAGGGGTGATTACTCCCTCCCTTTGCCCTTTGAGGCTAGGATGGAAAGGCTCCCCTCACTGCCAGTCTCTTGGTACCTCAACATCTTTATAAGTTTCCATTTATTAAGTCCCTTTCTTTATAAATACTCTCCATTAAATTCTGCTCACTCACCTCTTTTGACAAATTCTCTCATGTGTTTTATGATAGGACCCTAACCAATGAGTTGCTCCACCTTGAGGCAAAGAAAAAAGGTGTCCCTTAGCTTCTCTGGGCAAGGAGGTACCTAAAAACCAAGGACCAGGTCTCTAGATTAGGGACCAGCTATGATCTGCTAGTGGCCACCACTCACAGCAGTGGGGGTGGGACCAGAGCTCCAGCCTGCACAAGGGGTCTGGGTGGGCACCAACAGCACCTACAACACAAAGGGTTTACGAAGTTGACACTCATAGTGTTCTCAGTCTGTAGTGCATGTGTGTGCACATGCTTGTGTGTGCATGTGTGTAGAAATTTCTTGAGGTAGTTCTCAAATGTGCTCCCAAAGCCCACTGGGAAACTGAGGCTGGGGTAATCCAGCATAAATTTAGTCCCTGCCTTTATTTCCTTTTTATTTACTTTAGATAAGATTTCTAGGTAAGACTATAACTAAACAAAGAGTTACTTAATTTTTAATTTTAAAGAAATGATGCACTCTGGGAAGTGCCTGATGTCAGGGTGCTTGTCCACCTTGTTCACTGAGAACCCCAAAGTCTGGAAGAGGGTGGGCACAGAGGGTGGTGAATATCTACTAGGGAAAAAAAGAATGAAAATCTATTAACCCATTTAATCCTCACAACAGCCTGATAAGATGAGGCAGATATTTTTTGCCACACTCACAGAGGAGGGAACAACTTTGCAGAAGACCAAATGCAGGTTGCCTGTCCCACCTGAGTTTGGAGTCAGTCATATATAAGAGTCAACATGCCTCTGCGTGGGTGCTATGATACATTCATGTCCTTTCTCCCTACCCATGTTAAGGTGCCCAGAAATGAACAAATAGCAAAAAATGACAGAAAATTCAAGTCTTTCATTCCTTGGACGATTAACAAATATAAGTAAAATTAAAACCTCTCATCCCACTCAAAGGTACTCTCTTGGACAAATATGTAGTGTTGACATAAGAAACAACCAAACCTGTAGAGAATTCTGATGAGTTTATTTGAGCCAAACTGATAACAGTTACTGGGAAGCAAAATCTCAATGGATTAAGAAAATGCTCCAGAGAATGACAGTTTTGCAGCTTATTTTATACATTAGATTAAAAAAAAAAAGTCATAAGGAGGCCTACATAAAATCCGTTGGTGGTAGATTACAAGGGCGGGAGAAAGTGAAGTGGGAAATTTCTGGGATTGGATAAAAAATAAAATGGAGAGACCCATACTTCTTTTACATTAGTGAGTACATGATAGTTAATAATTGACATTTACAGCACAGAGCGATGGTGTGCAAGGGAACAAGATAACCATGAGGGGTTCTGTGGTCTCCTGTGTGGGTTGTGCCCTGAGGGGTCTGGAAAAAGGAATTACTATGTATTGTAAAAAGACAATTCATAGGCTCACTTAAGGTAAAGACTAACCTTTGTCAAGGAAGCTTTAAACCTAAAATGTGACTAACTGCCATAATCCACTTTTATTAGGTATTTTTATGTTCAGACCATCTGGTGGCTAATTTTGATTTCTGAGTTTGTAAGGCTCACCATGCTGCCTCCCCTGAGCTTTTCAGGTTTAGTGTGGCCCCTTTTTTATCCACAGTGGGAACAGATGTCACTCTCTTTACCCCCTTCACTAGGTCTAGGACATAGGTCTCTTAATGGCAGTGCTGTGACCTCTTTTACCATATCCTGTTGGCCTAATGGATTTCTTCTTTTCTCCCATACCCTCTCTTCTACCCCCAGAGTCCCAAACATTTAAGGTCCAGAACTTGCTCTAGGTGTCCACCCTCTGCCCCAGTAAGAAGTGTTGAGCCAGCCATCGTAGCCCCGGACTTGGCACAGCTTCTGTTTCCTTGGAGAGTCACCCTTTCCTCCTGCTGTGCTTCCTCTTCCCCAGACTGCAAAGAAGGAAGAAGCAGAGCCCTGGGTCAAGCTGAAAACTGGAGTGGATGGGCACAGGTAAACGGTGATGGGAAGCCAGGATTCCGTCGAGGGAAAAGAGCCTTGATGAGCGGGCCCCAAGCCATTGCTTTCAGAACTCTCAGGATCCTGGGCTGCCTGCCTCGTATATAATCCAGAAGATAACTGATTGGGGGTGGCAAGTGGATTTGTCACCTCCTCCTCTCCTGGGTAGCTCACAGGCTCACGCTCTCTTCCTCCCAGTACTCACTTCATTCGTTCTCAGAGCAGATGAATGCCTGCCCATGTGTGATTTCAGAGGAATCAGAAAACCCTCCCAAGAAACCTCACCAGCTAGAGGTTCTTTGGGATTATTTATCTTTCTTTACAGAGCCTATTCATAAAGGGGAGAAAGAAGTTAACAGGCAATCACATGCTGCTGCATTGGCAGGAATACAGACAAAGGTAGGCTTTGGATCTGCTGGGTGAGGCAAAGAGAAAAATTGAGTTTTTTGTGCCTCACTCAAGAAGAACAAAGAAGAATCCTTGTCAAATTAGCAATCACATGTGCCAAACTTCCACATGAAAACAGTGGCAGAAAAAAAAAACAGGAAAATCCTTAAAGCACTCCATTATTTGAGGCCTTCCATTTTTTACACCACAGAGGAAAACATAACAAGACACCACAAACACAGAAGCCTGGTTGGTAGGACTTATCACTTACCTCTCCCTCCCGAAGGGCTAGTTGATATCTCCCAGGTGGGAACATGTGGGAGATGGGAAAAGTGGTCATTGTGAAATGTGGGTTCAATAAACACGTCTCCCAGTTCACTTAGCATGATCCTGACCTCGAATATTAGAGATCTCACTATGCACACACATACACTGAATCTGATCAAAATGTGTGTTTTAATTTTTGGCTATAAAGCAAGGTCATGACAAATAGCTTTAAGAAGGCAATTTTTTTTTTCCTATCAGAAAAGTAGTTTGAATATTGTCTCTGCCTTCCACCAGCTGAGTTACTGGGCAATTCAAACTCTCTGAACAACAATTATCTCATGAGCAAATGGAATAATGCTAGCCAACTAATACGATGATGAGGAATAAACCAAGTTAGATAACCTACCTTAGGCTGTCTAGGACTTAAAAAGACCTTCAACAAGCTTTGACTGTCACTTGGGTGTTCAGAGAGCAGCCCATAGGCATGGGACACAGGCTTCAGGAGAAAGTTCTACTGGGGCGATTGTGTAGATGAATGCAGAAAGGCTCAGATATATGTGAGTCGCTCTGCATGGTCCCAGGGAAGTTCAGGTCACAAGGCCAGGAGTGCTCTAAATAGCAGAAGGTTTGGCTGCCAACGGTGAATAGGAGAATCCATTGGGTGGGGTCCAGAGCCTGTGCCTTTTCTCCCTTCTTCATCTACTCTCTGCTCCTGACATTGGTGACACTCACATGCAGGGTACAGAGGCCTATGGAGATCTCAGGTATGGCCAAGTGCATTAAATTGGAAGAGAAGGACATGGGAAGGGAGTGCACTGGAAAGATTCCTTGGCAGTGAGAGCTCAGAACAGGGCCTCTGCACAGGGCAGAAGAGACAGCTTTTATTCTGCCAACCAGAGCCAAAGGTCAATGATCTCTGAAGACAGAGACTTGTCCCCACCCTACCTCAGGCACCATCTCTCATCTACATGTGCAGTGCCTCAGAGTCCAGGCCTGCTGGAGGCCAAGACTCCAAGAATACAAGAAAGCTCAACCACCCTTCTCTCCACTGTGTAATCTTCACCTCACCCAGATGCTGACTGATGCAATTCCTCCTTCCTCCGTTCATCTAGAATCAGGGACACCAAAAACTTTGCATGTCGGGGGCCTTAGACGTAACCAAATCCTCCACTTTGTACAGTGTTCTAGAAGGTTAAAAGACTTCCCCAGTCACACACTTAAGTGATGGCACAACTCAGACTTGAATGCACTGTTTTATTCTACTCCATTATACTATATGTGGATACTTGTGCTCCACACCCCACGGAAATATGATCATTCTCAACGTCCAACAGTGAACAAAGTCTGGAATCAGGCAGGCCTGGGTTCAGATCCAAGCTCTAATAGCTGAATGATCTGGCATGAGCAACTGAACTTCACAGAACCTCAGCCTCATCATCATGAACTATAGTAATAATCTACATAGGTTACTACATATTATATTACTACATATAATATGTCTAGTGCATGCCCCAACACCATAGGTACTCATGCTGCTTGCTATTTTCATTAAGTCATTGAACTTCAGATTGCTGGAGAAAGCTTGAGAGTCCAGGGACCGTGGGAAGGGGATCTTGTTGAGGATTGGAAAACACGAGCCATCCGCTTCCCATCTTTTAATCCTATTGAAACTCAGATCACATGGGCACTTGGGTGAAAGGCCAGAGAACAGAGAGCTCAGACCTTCAAGTCCCTCTTAGCTGTTTTATCAAGGTCTCCCTCAAACATTTAAATTTCTTGCATAGCAGACTCAGGGGCGGTCAGAGGAGCACAGAAAGTGACAGACAGAGCTGTCCTCAGGATGAAAGCGAAATCCCTGGGCTGGCGTCTACCTTGCTGGGACAGTAAGGGTCCAATAATCCTCCTACAATGACTCTCTTTGTAAATTTTATTTTTAAGGACTAAAGCCAACCACTTAAAAATATGAGTGTTAAATCTAGAAAATCCAACTTCACTATAAAAATTGTGAATCCAGCATTTAGCTTTTCCAATGATAAAGAAAAGATTAGGAAGAGTAAAGAGAGTATTTGTCCTGTTACAGAGCTCTTCTGCAGGATACCCTACATCTGGAGTCATTAGATGTCAGAAATGAAAAAGCACTTTTAGCCTGTGTTTAGTAAACTGTGTCCTTGGGTCCATTTTTCCTGCTCCTAAGTGCAAAGTGTGTATGTGTGTGGAGAGAGAGAGAGAGAGAGAGAGAGAGAGAGAGAGAGAGAGAGAGAGACAGAGAAGCTGAGGATTATATTCAGGGCTTTTCTGTTGAGAGACAAGCATGTATGTGTGGTGTATACAGGGTAGGGGTGCAGGTAAGAGAGGGGAGATGTGGGGGCTAGAATGGGGAGAGGGTAGAGTGGAAAGCATAAAGACTAAATGTTTTTATCTTAGACTTCAAAGCAAAGCTTGCTTATGATCTACTGCCAGCTTAAGATCAGGCCCCAGCACAGGCAGCAGCATCAGACAGGCCCAGTCTGACACTGCAAAGTGAAATTTCAGTCTAAAAGTGCTAATCAGACAGTTTCCATGTGGACTCCACCAGTAAAGGAGTTACCTCCAGTGTGGACTTGGCTATGAATTCATGTCCTAGCAGTCAAGTCCTCTCTCTAGACTGTTTTATAGTCTTTAGTTTACTAGAAAGTCAGACATTGGAAGGATGATAATTTTGAATTACTAGAGCCCTTGGCTTGATTTGGACCAAATGACCCACCCTTCCAAGAAACAGAAAAGTTATCTAAATTTTGACTCTTAATCTTGCTCTTCAGATACTAAAGTGCCACGTCCAGCAAGTGGTAAATCCTGCACGTCCAGTGCGGCCCTGGACAATAAACCTGAGTGAGAATGGTGGGAGACTGAGAAAAGAAAGTAGACAAAAGCGGGGATCAGGAGGTCCACTGCCCATGATGATGGACAACGGCCCAGTTTATTTTTTGCAAGCTGCTTGTATACAGGAACGTACAATGCTACTGTCATAAGCAGTTTCTCTAAGGCATAGGAACACTGTTTCTTCTGTTTCTCCGGGACTACATATTTTCCTGGTCTTCAGCTTATTATCTGTCTGTGGCTATATCTGTCCTATCTTGTTCTAAGGAGGAATGTGTGGAGGTGAAGTAACCCTTGGTTGCCTTCACAGTCTACAAGGACCTTGTCAGCTTACAAACCGCTCTCTACACTAAAGTTTCCATGAAAGTAATAATAAAAGTCTAAGAAGTTTAAGATTTTATTTCAAAAAAAAAAAAACAACTATGTCTTCATTTGCCTACTCTAATGTTGCAAATACTCACTAGATTCCCAAGTTTGTTTTTGTTTTTGCTTTGCTTTTGGCTAAAATTATGTCAATTAATTTTAGTAAAACAGGTAATTTGTGATTCATCAGTAAATCCAATTTGTCAAAAATCCAAACATAAAGTGGTTCCTTACATGATTAAAGTATTTACTTTTCACTTTACCAATATATTCGGTGTTTAATATTAGTGTTTTCTTACACATTTCACCTTAATCTTTTAATATATATTAAATCACAGTAAGTTTAACACTGCCAGTTCTCTTGGAAACTGTGTTAGATACTGACATGAATGTTTTTACAGACAGCTAGCTGTATGGGCGACTAGCTAGCATCCTTTTTGAAGGTCAAGAATTTTAATGAAGATAAAATCTAAGTCTAAAACTATCCTCCTCTGCATGAGTAAATGGACATTCTCCTCTACTTTTATAGTGATTAAAAAAAAAAATTACATAGGTTGCCAGCCCAGAAGATTTCAGATTGTTCTTGGTACTTTGTTTACTAGTATTGACACATCAGCAAGCCGGAAATTGTCTTGAGTGGTAGCTTTGGTGTGCTACACGGCTGGGCTAATGACGACTGCAGTCAAGGTAAACAATCCTGTTTAAGTGGCGCCTTCCTATTCCCAATAGCCTTGACCTGCCAAAGGAGCTAGAGGCTTTGATTTCCCAGGAGAGAAGAGGCCACATAGGGTGGATCTTTCCATGAGAGGAAAAGCTCTTGTGATATTTTGAAATACGGAACCTAGAAAACTCCTGTCTGGGAAGCAATGTTTTCTATTAGGACCTATTATGCAGCTTGTTGTAAATGTATTTAGTAAAAGATTAAAGAAATGTGTTCTTTTTTATTTAATTAAATATTATTAGGGTAACTGATTAATAAAATCAAATAAGTTTCAACAGCATGTATTTTCACCACCCAAAATTAGATTTCCTTCTGTCACCAAACATTTGACCCCTTTAACCCCATCTACCTCTGGTAACCACTTCCTTCTGGCAACCACTAATCCACAGTCCTTGTTCCTTGTCCATGATGGTTCTTAATTAATCCAAAAGCATAGTAAGACAGAATGTGTATGCAATGTCCCATGTACTTCATGGGATAGCAAAGAACTCTCAGTCTTTTCTGGGACTTCACAGTTTACTTCAACAGGATGATTGCTACGTAACTATCAAAACATGCTGATTTATTTAGGATCCCCTTCAAACCAGACCCCTGGTTAAGCTCTTGGTACACAGAGTTCATTTGAGAGATTATAGGGATGCAGGAGCAAGTGAGCTTGGAGAGTGAGAAAGTGAGGGCAGGAGGGTTTGTGCAGGGGGCATTACTGGGGTCCCAGCTGTGGGCAACGGAGGCTCAGGTCTGCTGGGGCTCCTAGGTAGTGCGCAGAAGTTTCTCACAGTTGTTCACTCCAAAGACGGAAAAGGAAGTAAATGTTCCGTGACATTCCTGTAAGGTTTGCCACAAGGCCTTTGACCCTTTTGTACTTCTGAGCTGCACTTGCAGGAGCCAAACAAGCTCCCAGGGCATCGTAGAAGCCCAGGGGCAGAATGTGCAAAGACTCAAGGCAGGAGCTCCGCGAAAGTTGGACCTGTCCATCACAGCTGCTGCTGAAATCGTAAGTAGGCTGAGAAAACGTGACGGCGGCCCAGAGCCACTGCCGCCGAGTGAACCTGCACACACCTTTCATTTGCATTAGGTACACGCGGTAGATTCCCCAAGTCCTCTTTGGAGCATTAGCGAATATCTTTTGGTCAGGATATGATTTGTTTTGTGTCAATCATCAGGGTTCTCAATAACTGCTCTTAATTCTTTAAAAAAAAATTTTTTTCTAATGTTAAATGTAATGCTGCCTCTTTTGCTTAGGCCCGTGGTGCCACCGGCAGGACAGGCAAATGTCATGGTCTTCATACAGCCAGGAAGCTCTGGAGCCATCGGTGAGATCAGAAGTGGCATGATGAACAGTACAAGAAAGCCCATTGGGGCACAGCCCTGAAGGCTAGCCCTTTTGGAGGCGCATTCCATGCAAAGGGAATTGTGCTGGAAAAAGGGGGAGGGTGTTGAAGCCAAACACACAAATCCTGCCATCAGAAAACGTGTCAGGGTCCAGCTGATCAAGAATGGCAAAAAGATCACAGCCTTTGTACCCAATGATGGTTGTTTGAAATTTATTGAGGAAAATGATAAAGTTCTGGTTGCTGTATTTGGTCGCAAAGGTCATGCTGTTGGTGACATTACTGGAGTCTGCTTTAAGGTTGTCAAAGTAGCCAGTGTCTCTCTTTTGGCTTTATACAAAAGCAAGCAAGAAAGACCAAGATCATAAGGGTCAATGGTGAAAACACAGTAGTAATAAATTTTCATATGCCAAAAAAAAAAAAAGTAATGCTTGCTATACTATATGCTCACTATAATATCATTTAAACTCTTCACAAATTGGAACCAATCTAATTATCTGACAATAACAGAATGGTATTTGTGGTCTCTAGCTGATAAATGGCCCCCAATGAGCTCCAACTTTTGTGTAATTCTCTCCCATCTTGCCCCAGCATGGATTTATAAGACCCATGGAATAAAGCAGAAATGGTAATATTTTATTTCTAAGATTAGGTAATTTAAAAATTACATTTTTTTCTCTCTTTCTCTCTCCCTTCGTGGATCACTCACTCTGAGGGAAGCCACATCTGCAGCAGCCGTACAGAGAGGCCCAGATGCTGAGGAACTGAAGTCTCCAGCAAACAGCCACGTGAATGAGCCTACAAGAGGATCCCCTAGCCCGTCAAGTCTTCAAGGACTGCAGCTCCAGCTGACAGTTCAATGGCAACCTCATGACAGATCCTGGGCCAGAACCACCCAGCTAAACCACTCTGAGATTCCTGACACTCAGAAACTGTGTGAGAATATTTTTGCTTGTTTATTTTAAGCTGCTAAATGATGGGTAATTTGCAGTGCAGCCATAGGTAACTAATACATTGTCTATATCAAGTGGAATGTTATGTGGTAATAAAATGTCAGCTTTACAAAGAATATTTGATGACACGAAAAAGTGATGAGTGCACAATATTAAATGAAAATAGCCAGAAGCAGAAGTATCTGTGTCGTGTGTTGCACATCTGTTGTTTGTGTCTGATCAACACATATCCTTGCCCTCCCTCTTCTACTGTTAGAACTTCCCTTTCCTATAGGGAAGTGATTCCACGTGTGTCAAATGGTGCTGACTTTAACCCGCATTAGCCAGAGAAGCAACTCAGAGCATATTTAAGTTCCTCCTTCCCTTGGCACATTAGGAAAGACAGGCTAATGAGAAAAACTCCTAGATCTTTTCTTCTTAGAGTAGTACATAGAGAGAAGTACCGTAATTTCCAAATAAAATTAAAGATGGTAAAGATATCAGACACCGGATTGTGTAATTTTTTTAAATCAGAGCCAACCTTCGACTTCTTCATGGTAAATCAGTAAACTCTCTTTTTTTTTTTTTTTAAGGGAATTGGAGTTGGGGTTCTGTCATAAGTTATACTCAATATTATCCCAAATTTTTATAAGAAGAAATTAATTAAATCATATTTAAACAGAGAAAGTGGTAGAATCTACCAAATATTAAACATGGTTCTAGCTGGATTTGTGGTTTGCAATTAGACAGTTTGCTGCATCAGAAATTTAACAACACAATTCCCAGGCCTCGTGCTTAGAAACTTTGACTCACTAGTTCTGGAGTAAGATCAGAAATATCCGAAACAAGATCTCCCAGTAAAATGATGGGCAAACAGCTTTAGAAACCACTGAGTCTAGGTGAGTCAATTATTGGTAAATATTTCTTTTCCTATAATCACGGTCTCTAATATTACAATGAACAAGTATTATTTGAATCATGACTACATTTCTTAAAAGTACAACTGTTAGTAATTTAGAAGCCAACTTAGAACACTAACTTTCACATTGACTTTAAGGGAAGATATTACCCAAGTTTCAACTAGGGTTTCAGGGTTACATTCATTTCTCTTCAAAACAGACTTTTAACCTTTAACACAGCAGCTCTGCCTCCATTGCCCAGTTCAGTCAGTTTCCACATTAGGAGGAGACAGACTTAAGGGTCAATGTGGTGGAAAGATAGAGTGTAGCAAAAGGAGAAGTAGATTCCTGAGAGTGAGCCTTCAGGGTGAGGCAGATGCTGAGGGCCCAGCTGTTAGAGTTACACATTCAATCCAGGGGGCTCAATGCCCAGAGGGCACCAAGGCACTTCCTGGGGCATAAGCCTGATGCCTGACTGTGCCCTAAAGGCTCTATGATGAGAGGAGAGATGGGAACGGGCCTTCTGCACAGAAACCAGAGGAGCACCAGGGTTCTCTAGGGGGCTGGAGGGGGCTGGACTCTGGATGGTTGTTCAAGGGCAAGTTAGTAACTATAAAGCAGGTGCCTAGGTTTTAGAGCAAGTAGCGTCCTGAGTAGATTATAAATGTCATTCAGGCAAAGAGGGTTGGGTAAGATGCTGACCTACTATGAGACAAGGGCTTAGATTCAGGAACAAAATGAAAGCCTGGCAACAGGGCACAATGTCTGTGCAGAACCAGCTTCCAGGCCAAAATGCAGCTGTGTCTAGGAATCCCAAAATTCCAAGGATATTTTGGATTGACTGAAGTAAGCATGCGTACATGGGTAGGGACCAAGTGGGTTTAAATCATCAGGAACTAAAGGGCGTGGGAGGAGGGGAAATGGACAGATGGTGTCAATGGAGCCACAGGGACGCAGGATGGAGCGCGGCACTGGGCTCCACTGGGTGAGGATTAAGCAGCTTCTGGTCACTCAAATGAGAAATGTAGAGAATTGGGGTTGAGAACATAACCAGAGGTAGGGACCCACTCAGCAGCAACCACGAGGCCTTAAATAATTTCAGTTTCCTTTAGAAGCAGTGATAGGGGTTCCTAAAGAGGCAAGGCCTTTTCAAATATAAAGGCTACTAAGTCCTGAGGCCACAGAAATACACGGGTTACATAGGAGACCACCCGAGTGGTTTTGAGTTGAGCTTACTGGTCCAGCTACCCTTTGGAGTGTGCATGTGTCTCTTTTTAGGCTGCAGCACTGGAGAAGGGTCAAAAATCTGTCTCCCCTGTGTCTGGCGGCTACATTTTAGGCTGCACTTCAGTAAATCAAGTAATGCAAATTCCCTTGGGGATTTCCAAGTCCCCAGATCAAGCATAGGCTGGATCCCTCACCTGCAACCTGCCTCTCTCCATTGCTGGGGTTACAGTAGGCCACCCTATCTCCAGGATCTAGGACACACCATAAGCAGAGGGATTTAAGCATCTCTAGCTTAATACACTGGAATTCTTCATATATCAACTTCCATGGCTAACCATGGCTCATTCATGATCCCTGACTCCCTCTCCTGGTAACCTGACAGAGCCCCTGATACCAGTTACCTGTCACCAACCCGGGCATCACCTTTGCCTATTTGTCAGAGCTCCCTGGTATTCCTGGACTTCCTGGATTCCCTACTGCTTTGAGTAGCCCCATTTGCTTGCAGGGCCAGCCTTTACCCCAGTTCCAGAGACTGAGGGCTCTCTCCAAGTGTGGGGCTCAAGTTTTAAATCCCAGGCTATTATCATCTGTCCTAGCTCTCTGCAGTTAACTCGCCCATATAAAGAATTACTCTATGAAATAACATACTGGTCAAATTTTATTTCTTAAACAAAGTACAAAATATACAATAATAGATTCCACCCCTCCTCCTCATACTTGAGTTCTGCTTCCCAGATATAAGCATTTTTAAATCTTTCAGCTTTTATTTCTTCTGGTGTTTGCCTCTATATCTGAATAATAGACTTACGATAAAGATTTTTGGGGGATGATGGAGTTTAAACATCATGAATGCCTCTTCTACACTACGGAAATTTAGCACACATACATCTACCTCTTACCCACCCTAAACTTTCAGTAGTTATATAATGATTTTTAGATCTTTTACTAAGTATCCACAACTTTAAATCATATAGTCTAACTATTATTATTTCAACCATCTAGAGTATATACAGAATCCCCAGAATCCTACCCTTTTCTCTCTACCTTCCCTTCCCTTCTACCTCTAAATCTTTTAACAGAAGTATCTTCATTTTTTTCATTATCAAACTCAAAATATTTAAATTTTGAAACTTTTACTAAGAGATATTAAATGCCCCCATTGGTTAGTAGCAATCAACAGAAATAAAATGCTCAGGCATGTATTCACAGTGATAGTTAAGCATTTTCTTCTCTCTGGTAAAGAATATGGTCCAGTTATTGGGGCAAAGTATATAAAAGAGAGAACCCAGGTCCCCAGGGCCTTTCTCACCTATCAAAATGTGGGCAAGGTTCTCCCCAGGTCAGAGGAGCTTTCTCCCCTGGGGGAGATTTTTCTTTCTGAATTCCTTTAGGCAGTTAGAGGGCAGTAAAAGGCTCTTCTTGAGTCTTTTGTTTTTTAAACAATAATCAGCTTAAAATAATCAATATCCTCAAAAGGCTTTTTGGGGAGTGGCAAACTCTGCTCTCTCTCACGAATATGGGAATAGGTTAAGTGTGCTTCTCATACTCACTATTTACTTTTGAGATTTGCATGATTGTTCCTTTATTGTTGTTCTCCTCAGGAGGTCCCTGAGTAGTTCCTCACAAATTTGACTTACTGCAGTGACACCTGGGGTTGTGATTATATCTAATGAGGCATTCTAGGAACTTCTTAAAAATTTGCTATCATCTCCAGTAGGTGTCAGCAAAGCTCTAAAACAGCATCTCCAGCTTTCCTGTGCATGCGAATCAATATGGTTAAAATGCAAACTCTAATTCGGTAGGTCCCTGTGTCTAATTAGCTGCCAAGTGATGCCTTTGTAGGTGATCCATAAATTACACTTTTGAATTGCAAGGCTCTAAAGCAAGGCTTCTCAGCCTTGGCTACTGCACATTGCAACCACCTGGGAAGATTTATGTCTGTCTTACCCTACCACAAAATCTAAAAAATTTTAAAGTAGATATTTTGTTAATAACACTTTAGTAATTAGTATACTTTTAATTGGAAACATTTCCCCAAAGTTTTCTTATATCTCTAACACATAATTTACACTGCTATGATTCCACCATCCTTACTCAGGGCATGAGAAATCCTGTCTGGTCCAATTGCTCCACCTGGTGGCAGCATCAGGGAATTGTATGACTGCCTTGAGACCAGCCACAGAAGTGTCCTTGTTTTAACCCTCGCCTTCTTCTTCTAGGAGGTCATAATTAGCTGTCTAGAAGATGAATCTGTGCTTAGATGAATCTGAACTTCTCCATACAAGTGAAGAGTGAAGACAGTATTGTTTCCAAAGAAAAAAATGGGAAGCTCTCTATTATTGTTTGGAAGCTGGATATATTGAGAAGGTATGAGTGGGTCTGAGTGGGAAAGGGTAAACAGTTTTAAGACACAAATTTATGCATCTTCTTAAATACCTTCGACTACTCCCTCACTTCTTGGTTGGTATGCTGCTTGAGTTTTGGGTGAAACAATGGCCCACCAAGTATGGGATCTAACATTCTAAAAAGGCTGGAAGACAGGATGAAAGAACCAAAATGCAAGAGAGTTTTCTCCCTGGGGGTAGCTCAGGGGGCCTGGGTTGGGTGCAAAGGGCAGACAACCTTACAACGAAAGCAGGAAGCCACGGGGTGGGTGGGGAACCCGACACCAAGAAGTCTGCCAGGGCAAGGAAACATTCTGCGTGACAATCAGAAGTATTAATTTCTCTGGATGGATTGACTATATTCAGAACATTGCACTAGGAGGCAATATTTCCTGTGTGTTGATTATCAACATTATAAAGGAAACTATTAAATAGAATGTTAAATTGAGAGCTCTATATAAATATAGTAACACAATCTAGATAAAACTAAACACATAGGAATACAGTTTTCAGGATTGTTTTCAGTCTTTCTAGGATAGAGACAATATAAGAAGGACGAGAAAGGCTCTAGTGTTGAAAACAAGTGTATCTAGGTTTGTTTTTGCTAGAAGCCACGGAAACAGAGAGGCAATGTCCTCTGCCTCTCTGCCTAACTCCATTCTCACTGGCACCATCCCAAAGCAAGCTATCACCTCTATCATGGTCCTATACAACAGCTAAACTCTTCCCCAGCACCCACAGAGGGAGTCTGAACATGTCATCTGTTTTCTACACAGCAAGCTGATCTTTTTGACAAAAACAATTCTATTTAGGTTATCTTCTTACTCAAAATGAATGAAAACAAAACAAACCTTTTGTGTTTTTCCATTGCTCAGGATAAAATCTGAAATCCTTAATAAAACTTACAAGTTACTCTAAGATCTAGCGCCTGAGTGTCTCTCTAACCTCTGTTTATGGCACTTGCCTACTTTTTCTCCAAGACCCATGTGCTTGATTTGTTTAAGTTCCTCTAATAGCCAAATACATTTACCAAGCTCTATGGAATGGGCTGTTCCTCTGCTTGGGGCTTCTTCCTTTTTCTCTTCATTTGCATCACTTCTTCTTTTTCCTTCAGGTTCCATCTTTAACATTACTTGACCTGAGAAGCCTTCCTTGACACCTGTGTGATTAGGTTGCCAAAGTGTTTGCCAGACTGCTTTTTATAAAATGATGGTGCTGAGGTCTGAAAAATACTCAATCCAAGTAAATCCTTGTAATATCAGAAGATCATATCCAACTGGCTATGGTATTGGTCAAACCCAGACCCCACCTCATCTATATCACAGTTTTCATACCACACTGGGACTCCCCATTTTTTAAAAGAGTTGTAAAATGTCTATTTTTGTCTTTTATATTTTTATAAATTTATGAGAATATTTGAGGTTAAAAAAATAGTAGACTCTCCCAATAGTCAGGGTGAGCCAGTGGTTGCTGCTTCCAGGTACAGATTTGGGAGCCATAGAAGGCAGCTAAGAAAGAGAGGGAGAGGACAACTAAGTGGATATTACTGATGAGCCACATCTCAAATATACTGTGCATGTTCCTGCATCTAGAGAGGGGCCAAACACTGTCCTAGGTCCTGGTGACAAAGTATTGAATAAGACAGACAAGATATCTACTTTGTCAAATTGACTTAATAATGGGGAGCCAATAAATATACAAATAATTAAGAATCAGGTAATGTTAAGGCAACGATGAAAATAAAGTGATGTGATAGGGCTACTTTTGAGTGGATGCTCAGTAAGATCTCTTTGGAGAATTTATATTTCAACTGAGGTAAGCATACGACCCTGCCCAAGGGCTGACGGTGTCTATATGAACAGAGTTAGTTGTACAGTAAGTTATATGGCTAAATGTCAGCAGTTACTGCTCTGGAAATAATAAATATATAAATCTAAAAAATCTTCAATCAGCCTTAGTCATAATTTTTTAGAAATTATAGATAGTTGTGATATTTGATAAGAAGCCTTATCAAGAAGAAAAGTATTTTGAAATTCCAATTTTATTCTTCTCAATAAGATAATGGGTAGATTAGGAAATATTTACTTCATGACCAGAGTTAAAAAAAAAAAAAAAAAGCAATGTAGACAAGTCGAGAAGAATTCTTATTTAAAATTAAGTGTGTGTGGGCTTTGTCTCTGGTTGTATCTAGCGAGAAGAAGCCAGTAGCTTCCAGAAATATTCAACAGTTAACCATAAAGCTTTCATTTAATCTTCCAGAAATGTAACCTTTAATATCAAAGCATGGGATGACCACAAAGTTTATAAAGCATCACATTGTTCACCTATAGATTATATGAGTCATAGGAAATTGAATCTGTTTAATTGCATCCTAAATCAGCTCACCAGTCTTGTGTTAAATGGCTGTGTGATGGACTCATCTTTAGTTGGAAGATTTTCTGGGTCTAGCTTTATCCTTGTAGACCTTTAGAAAACAAGCTGTCTCTACAGAACCATACCTAAAAATGCCAAACCTGGTTTCTTAAATATTATTCTCTATATATAATAAAGACCTGCAGTATAAAAATAATTCAGGAGATAAAAGTGGGACTGAACCAATAAGCATATAAAAAGGTGCTCAGATTCATTAGTCATTAGGGAATTGCAAAGTAAAACCACAATTCTTTACTTCCACACATCCACCTAAATGCCTAAAATGAAAAAGACAGAAAATGCCTAAAATTGGCAAGAATGTGGAGCAACCCAGATTCCCATATGCTGCAGTTGTGATATAAGTTGGTATAATGTTGTGGAAATCTGTTAGAAACTTCGGTGAAAACTAATAAAGGGAAACCTCACTAACAAGGAGTCGGGAGGCCAGGGGGGAACTGTCGCACAGTGCTACTCACTGTCAATTACAGGAAGAACTGTCCATTACAGACCCCAACAGAAGAATCCTAACCTGGAAAGAAGCATGAGTTATAGGCCCCAACGGGACAAGATGTACACTGTGTCTTCTACAGGAACTCCACCAGTGAGAAACCCGTCATCACCCTAAACTCTTGCTTTTCCCCAACAGACTTTTATTCAAAACAACCTCTCTTAACTTTCTCCTTTTTCCTCCATAAAACAACATTCCTTTCCTTTGTTGGACTTACCTGTGGCCTTTGCTATAATTTGCCTGTCCCGAATTTCAATTCTTTGAGGTTTCCAAATAAACCCATTTTTGCTGATAAAATAACTGACCATTGACAGAAAGAAATCTAACAATGGGAGGTGGACACACAGTGTAAATACATACATATGCCTCACTGTTAAAGTGTGCAGCT
Source organism: Macroglossus sobrinus (assembly GCA_004027375.1). Taxonomy (NCBI): domain Eukaryota; kingdom Metazoa; phylum Chordata; class Mammalia; order Chiroptera; family Pteropodidae; genus Macroglossus; species Macroglossus sobrinus. The sequence continues at coordinate 44,899 of PVKZ01000346.1, read as the reverse complement.
GAAACTTAACGAATTTCATTAACCAATGTCACAATAAATAAATAAATAAATAAATAAATAAATAAATAATAAAAACTGACTGTTTTATTTTTAAGATCGGTTTTACTCAGGTTGAACATACAGACTATATGACCCAACAAAAAATCTACTCCTAGTTATATAACCAACAGGAGTATATATCCGAGTTCACCTAAAGACATGTACAGTAAGTAATGTTCAAAGCAACACTATTCATCATAGCTCCAAACTGAAAAATTATGCCTACCAACTGTATAACTGATAAACCGTGAGCTAGTCACAAAGTCAGATACTATGCAGTGACGAGAATGAACAAACCGCAGTTTCCGGCCTTCAGGGGAACGGAATCTACTGAGCTCTTCTTCTCAAAGGCCCGATCCATGCTCGGTTTCCAGCCAGAGGCTCTGCCTCCCTGTTCCACTGCCCACCCTCTCCCTTCAATTGGACTGTAAAAGGAAACACGAAGGTTATCTTTTTTTGTAAAATTTTATTGAAAAGCTTTAAAGTCATCTAAGAAAAGGGGGGATCAAAGAAAGATCCATTTGGGGTGGGAAGGGAGACCTCTGGATCTTCTGCGTGGAGGGGTAGACCCGGGGCTCGGAGCCCTGCAGTCAGGCTCTGGACTTGAGCGCTCTGCACCCGCCTGCGCTGCAAGCAGCCTTCTCTCCAGGCTGCTCACACCTCATAGTGGGAGCCCCTAGGGGGACTCTGCGGGGAGGGGTACAAGAGGGTCCCCGCTGACGCAGGCCTCTGTCTCCTGGGAGGTGCCCAAGGCATCAGGCTCTCTGATTGTCCGGGGGCTCATATCCTCTGCGGGGTCAGCCTCTTCCTTGGCTGCCTTTGGATCCATCGGGGTCCCGGCTGTGGGTTGGGACTCAGTATGCTTTGGGCAGGGCTCACAGCTTTCCTTGAACAAATGTCCACATCCAGAGCAGTTCCTGCGTGACAGCCCACAAAAACGGTGGAGTGAGTCCACGAATTCCTGGCTGTGCTGAAAGGGGTCGCCCAGTCTGGGGTAGAAAGGCAGCGCCCATGGCCCACGGGGTTCCTGGAGTAGCACTAGTGACTCCTGCGGCTCTGGTTCTTCTGCTGCAGAATTCCAAGCCTGCTTTCTACAGGAAAAGCATAGCTGTGCCATAGCTTCAGTCTCCCCTCCTGAAGAAGTGGCGTTTCTGGGCTGAGAGATAAGGTGAAGTTTGTTTTGGGCCTCTCCAGGTGACAGAAACCAAAAATGGACAGTGGTGGGTATTGGCATTATTCTTTGGTGACATTGATTCAAAATGCCAGAACTGATGGAATTGAGGGGGCAGTTGGACTGTCCTTGATGATATTTTTCAAAGTTGAATTGATTGTAGTATGCATTAAAGCAGAAGCAGAGTTGGATAAGCTTCAGTAGAAGACCTGGTAAAGAAAGGTCATTTAGATGCAGTTACAGCCTCTAACCATCTGGAAACGTCTGCTCTAGATTGGTCAGGCTGTCTACTCCTCATGGCCTCTCTTCCACGTTGGAATTGTCCGGATTTATGGATGAGGTTCAGTTTCCAGTACCAATTAGTGCCGGAGCAGGAGTGGAATTCAGATTCACAGGCAGCCTTATGCTAGGAAGAGGGAGCAGCCTCATATTTGGGGCGGGCAATAGGGAGAGGAGAGAGAGAGGCAGGCGGAAAAACACTAATCTCTTTCTCTCTGAGACCAACTACATCTACCTGCTTTCAATTTCTACTTTTGAACAACCCAATCAAAGGCACTGATTTTTTTTTTTAAGTGTAAGTGAGCAAAAAGTACAAAATGATGGGCTCTGGGATTCAGACTATCTAGGCACAAATATGGGTCCCAACATTTGCAAACTCTTAGGTTTTTTTCATTTGTCAAGTGAGGACAGTAAGAGTACCTGCCTCAGAAAGTTAACATTGTTTAACAGGAAAAGTGCCAAAGTGCCTACTACAAAGAAATTGCTCAATTAATGACTATTGTTATTTTTTAAGGTAAAAACTTGCCATCAATGAAGAATAAATGCAAAAAAAGTGACTGTTAAAGTGGTCTTGCCATGAAAGGATAATTTTGACTCTTTAAAGCAAATTTACTATAAAATTACTTTATAATTCTTATATTCGTAGTCAGTTTCTGATCCTCTGGTTTCAGAAACATAGGTGGAAACAAATATTTTCCTCTGTCTAGCATAGCGATTGACCCTGTCTTTTTTGCTATGTTTAATGGACTAATTCTGTCCAATAGACACAGTCTAATTCAGCTAACAGACATTGAGAGTCTGTTTTGTGCTAGGCAGTGTGTGGGATGCTGGGCACACACACAAAAAAAATAAATGCGGCTCAGATCCCATCTTTTGTACCCTCTCAGTCTAGTTTGAGAGCTAACATGAAAAACCAAGACCCTATAAGGTTGACAAACACCAGAAGGAACATGCTGAATGTTCACAATATCATCTATAATAGCTCATATTTTATGATGGTGTACTGAGGTAAAATAATAAAAGACACATTTTTAAACCCAAGAATTTAGAAAACAGAGGGAATCAGAGAGGGCAGTTTAGACCCCACAAAGTGGCAGCAATTGGAAGTTTAGGCAATAGCAGCAGATGGGGGGTACTGGAGGCCTTGGGAACAACAAGCTATATTTACACAGCTGAGTTGAGGCTGACAATGAGAAATTTATGGTAAAACAGTTCTGCTGGGGTAGGAGGGTATCAGGGAGACCAACGTATAGAACGCTATAGTCCTGATGACACAGACATAGAGATCCTCTCTCCCAGGTAGGTGTGGATACCAAAAAACTGGGCATCCCCAATGCTGGCATATCACTCATACAACTTCAAAGGCAGGGGCAAACCAGGGATCAGAAAGGAATGGCTAGAACCAGAGCGGGGTGGCAGATCTGTCCAATGGTTCAAAGAATACAGAATAGGAATAGTAAGGGAAGGAGAAGATGATGAAAGGAGCTATGAGGAATCATTCATGAAAAGAGTAGACCTTGAAGAGGAAGCTTTTCCAGTCCTTTCTCTGGCTAGTTCCCATTTGCCTGCAGATCGTTTTCCTTTACAAAGTGTTTATCAGACTTAGGGGGCATACAAATCAATTAGAGATCTTGTCAAAATTCAGATTATGACTCAATAGTTCTGGAGCTAACAATTCTTCCTTTCTAACGAGTTCCAGATGATGGTGATGCTTTGTCCTCAATTTGGCTACACATTGGAACCACCTGTGGAGCTTTAATGACAAACCAGTGCTCAGGCCTCACACCGATCAATGCTCGAATCATGGAGCACTGCACCTAGGCATCCTCCAAATGACTCTAGACCCAGCTAGAGCTGAGAACCACCACTCTAGAGGAATACAGTGATTCCCAAGTCTCTCTACTTCCAGTATAAATGCTCCCCAACCCTTTTTATCTTTCTCTACCATTGCTTTCTATGCTAGTTCTCCTAGAAGCCCCTACATCTCCCTTACAAGATTAGCTTTCCTCCATCCGTTCTCAAACCATCACAGTTGGAAACAGGCTAGAAGCTAAGACAGCCCTGTCCCTATTGCCTTCCCACTCCAACCCCACCCAACTTGCTGGGTTTAATTAAGAACCCCCTTACCCTTCGGGATAGCCAGGGACGTGTGCCCAGCACTGACCCCAGCTCCCAACTTGCTCTTGCGCCTCAGCTCACTCTCCCACGAACTCCCTAATGGAGGATAATAAGCTGCCACAGGTTCGTTCCCAATCACTTTAGCCCCAATCCTAATAACCTGATCTTATTCCAGTTCCTCACCGAATTCTTGCGTTCCTTCCAGGGCTTGATTTGGTGCTCAGGGAATGAGATAATGAATGAGGAGCCAAGTGGTGCGGTGTACACCAAGGAGTCGTGGAACATCATCTCTGCTGCTCATGGAGCCACCAGAAAAAAAAAGAAAAACTTTGAGGCATCTGGTCTCTTAGAGTCAGATGGTTGATGAGAGGAAACTGCCTGAGGGCAGAACCATCTCTGTATTGTCCTCCATTGTTTCTAATGACATAGCACAGTGCCTGGTATGTGAAGTGTAATCATGTGTGTATGAATAGTGATAAATGTTCATTTATTAGATTAGAGGACTAAATTTTTAATCTCTGACTCTCAGCTGACTGAAAAACTAATGACAGACAGGTGATGCTGAACATTCGTTGTTGTTTGTGGCAGAAGTTGTCAGATGCAAATAAAGATTAGAAAAAGAACTTCCTTGCTTGGGCTTGAGTGAAAAATGTCCAGAAATAAATTATATCCCTCAATGCTAACACTCACTAGACAAGCTGTAGAAACTTTAGGGGTAAACTTTGATAGCAGTGAATAAAAAGCTTCCACAAGTATAAAGCAAATTTTAGTAATTTTACAAATTCCCTTTTCTCTACCTTTCATACATACCAGAGACCTCCGACCCCATGTTTGTTGGATAATACAGCTTCTGGCCAGCACAGAAAGCAGTGTGGGGAATGGAGGGGGAAAACTAATTTAGGTGGAGGACTAGGGATTAGAAAATGAAGGGCTGGGCTAGTTTGCTGTAGAAAGGAGCTATTAGGGAAGAAAAGCTTCCCCCCGCCCACCCCATCTATTAGATATTTCTCCAGAGTTTGAAGAGAATAGCAAAGCAACCTCCAAAAAAGGACAATTGTGCCATTTCGCTACCCCATGACTCAAACTACCTTTTTCTGTCAGACTCACTAAATTAACTGCCTCTGCTATTCTGGGGCTCTTCCATCTGCAGTCCCACAGGAGATGAAGCTGAGATCTCAAGATCCTTACTTAGCCTTGGTGGTGTTAAGGCTCACTCAGATTTGACTGACTCCATTCCTGGTGACTCCTAACATGGTACTCTTAGCTGTCAAAGGGTACTCTCTGTGCTGGGGTGGGGATTTCCTTTTGACATTGAGTCTATCAGAGCTTGTTTACATTATTGACTGTTCTTTGGTTGTTAAGAAAAAAATCACATGGAGAAAGGGAGTCATCTGGCAAAAAGTGGGAGATGTCCTAGAGAGGAAAATATAGGAAGAGGGAGGAGAGGGAGGAAATGTGATGAAATCATAGTCCAATTAGGATTGCCATGTTCCTCTGGCTTTATCTGCATTCAGAGGAAAATGCTTTAAATATGTCTTGATTATTTCAACTATTCTTGTAGGATATCTCAGCACATGAACCATAGAGGTGTGGTAGGAGAGCCCAGTGTTAACTGTTACCTTCTGGACTTCTGGCCAGCAGTGAAAATTCCTAAAATTACTAATGCCAGTATTTTTTAAATGCTCCTACAATCTACAGTGACTTACAGTATATCGCCTTTGTCACACTGCAGTCACCACAGAAAACATTATTGGAAAGCAAGCATTCATCCATCCTTGTAGAGATTCAATATTTTTATAAAAACTGAAATGGATAAGGCTTTTAAAATATCAAATATTTGTTTTCATAAGTCAGATAAGTTATGATTATATGGAAAGTTTTAAAAATATGTAACATAAACATAGTTTATAACTAAGTTGTCCTATAATTTCGAACAGCACTTCTCAATGTTTTTATATCATAGCACACATAGCAGATGAAAATATTTGGCACCTAGAATAAAGTGAAGAGGATTGGAGAGAGGTTTATAGGGCTTGGTTTTAAAAGTCATTACTTTTTAATATTATGATTATGATTTAAAAAATATTTGGAAAAACAGTAAATATTAATTTTATAACATTTTCCAGGTATAATATTTTCAAAGTTTTATGATAAATTTGAGTTTGTTTCTTTATATCAATAAAATTATGCTGGAATTCCTTCTTGGTAGAAAAAAAATGAGTTCACTGAAAAAATTTTTTGCATTCACTGTGCAATGAGTCTATTTAAGTTGCAAAGCATATTACAAGACCATAGTTCTTAACATTTTGTGATATTACAGAATTAGCCACGTTTGCATTCACGGATCAGAATATATGCACTTTGACCTGTGGCAAGGTCTGGAGCCTCGAGGTCAACCAAGCCCTGTTGTTTACCAGGATTGATTGCCTTCAACATCATCCCTCCGCAAAGCCAGTTTCTTCAAGGAAGAAATAACTACCATTGCACAAACTTCCAGAGAATGGAGAAAGAGAACATTTCCCAACTTATTTTATGAGCCAAGAATAACTTGGGTACAAAGTCTAAAAAGGAGACTGCAAGAAAGAAAAATCACTAGCTAATTTCATTTATGAACAGCAATACAATTATGCAAAACACAATATTAGAACATGAAAACTAGCAATATAAATAAAGAAGAAATATCTTGAAGCCAAATTGAATGTATTCTAGGGATAAATCAATGTAACTCTATGCATTAAATAATTAAAAGAAAAAAGATTTCATCATTTCAACAGATATAGAAAAATCATTTGATAAAAATTCAATATTCATTCATGCTAAAAAAATTTTTTAGCCATACATAAGGATCTTGCCATCTGCCCCTAGATCCAACCTCTAAGTCAATCTGTCCAAAAGAATTACAACTTTAATTTGTATGTAAAATGTAGTGGACTAGCAGTCCCACAATAATTCCCCCAAACAAAAAGATAACTGTCACATTTAGAGAAAAGGGAGGAGATGGGAGAGGAGGACGGGGAACAGGAGAATGAGAGATACTGTGGTACTTCAGTCGCCAGAGGTGTCCCCTCCTCCAGGCAGTGCCTAAGGCTTCATCTGGCTTGGAATAACCCAGGCAGTTCCTCAGCTACTCAGCAGGAGGCAGCAAGGCTACTCCCAGGAACAGTGGCTCTGGGCTGGGGAGCAAGTGTGTCATTTGCGTTCAGGCTGGTGAATGAGGATCAGATGACTGAGGATCAGACGACTACATCTGGCCTCTGCATCCCCCAGGCCTCTTACAAGGAGCTGGTTCCCAAACACCCAGAACCCAATCTCACAGAGTGCTTCTCCACTCTAAGGTGAAAACAAATCACCTGCCCATGACTTTGAAACAAGATCAGATTCAGTAGGTCTGGGGTGGAGCCTGAGGTTCTGCATTTCTAACAAGCCCTCAGATGTTGCTTGTGCTGCACCTGCTGACTATATGTTGACTAGCAAGGTAGACTACAAATCTCAACTTACAGCTCAACCCTTGAGAGGAAAAGGGGGAAAGGGGAAGCGGAAATGCTTTTTTCTGTCTTCCATTGACAAATCGCACCCTTTTAAAAAAATATTAAGTTTATTGGGGTAACATTGGTTAATATATAATTTTCAGTTGTACATTGTCATTTGACATCTATTGTGTGTTTACCACCCAAAGTCAATTTTCTTTCAGTTATTGTATATTTGACTCCCTTTACTCACTTCACTGCCCCCCTACTCCCCTATATTTGACCCTCTTTACCCCGTCTACCTCCCCGCCCCCGCTCCTCCCTCAATCCACTAGTAACCACTACTCAATAGTCCTCTGGTAACCACTAGTCTATAGTCCATGTCCATGAGTCTGTGTGTCCTGCTCATTTGTTGCTTTTAGGTTTATATTCCACATATAAGGAATATCATGTGATTTTCAACTTTTTCTGTCTGGCTTATTTTGCTTAGCGTGATTATCTTGAGATCCATCCATGTTGTTGCAAATGACGATATTTCATCTCTTTTTATGGCTGAGTAATATTCTATTGTACATATGTGCCACAGCTTTTTTAGCCAATCATTTATTGTAGGACACTTTGGTTGCTTCCATGTCATGGCCACTGTGAATAATGCTGCTATGAACATAGGTGTGCAAATATCTTTTCAGCTATGGGTTTTCAAGTTTGGTGGGTAAATACCCAGTAGAGGGATTGCTGGATCATGTGGTAGATCAAATCTTAGTTTTGGGGGGGAATCTCCATACTGTTTTTCATACTGGCTGTACTAATTTTCAGTTCCACAAGCAATGTATGAGGATTCTTTTTCCTCCGCATCCTCTCCAACACTTGTTATATACTTGTCCTATTGATTATAGCTATTCTAACAGGTGTGAGATGGTATCTCATTGTGGTTTTGATTTGCATTTCCCTAATAGCTAGCGATGTTGAACATCTTTTCACATAGTTATTGGCCATTTGTATGTCCTCCAGGGAGAAGTATCTGCTCAGGTTAATCAGATGCTCTTGTTGGCAGTCATGGCCACATCCACTTGCCAGTACAAAGGAGAGGAAAGGTCTTTGCCTGGGTGATATGAATAAATGTATCATGACTGTGGCAGCTGGGCATGGGGAAGTGGATAATATCGAAGTATAAACAGATCTGCACTATTTCTGCTGAGAATGGGTCAGAAATGCTTGTCTTCATGACTGTGGTGCAGAGACAGCAGTCTGCACTTATAAATTTCTTAATGGACTCTGCAGGTTTTTAATAATGCTGAAGAATAAAGTTTCATTTTAGACAGTGAAAACTAATTTTAAATCTCAATAAAGGTGTTTTAGTTTCAATGATCTCTAGAGTGATTAAAAATGTACTTTAGTCTACGGTCATGCCACCCTGAACAAGCCTGATGTTTGATCTTGGAAGCTAAGCAAGGTCGGACCTGGTTAGTATTTGGCTGGGAGACCATCTAGAAAGACCAGATGCTATGGGCTTAAAAAATAAGGCATTGTAAACTGACAAGGTCCCTACAATCTGTGAGGTCAACCAAGGGTTGCCTCACCTAAAAAAAAAAAAATTAAAAATAATGCACTTTATGAATTATCACTATCTCCTAATCTAGCCACATTTTAAATATTTTTCTCTATTTTCTGAAACACCTTTTCTGAACCTGAAAACACCAATAAACTGGGGAAGATCAAGAGAGTCTTTATATTTTCACATCGAATGGTGAGAAACCAGGAGAGTAAAAACCATTTATCCAAATGCTTTTGATTATAAATGAAAATTAAGTTTCTTCATTCTTGAGAACAAATCCCTTTTCTTATGTTCCACCCTTTATCTCTCTAGCTTTCTCACTCTAAATCAATAACATAGGTGGGGAGGGGAAGGAGAAATCTCAATTTTTCACCACAAATTATGTCCTTAGGTGTGGTGAAAACTGCCTTGTGGAATCCTGAAAAATAGAGGAAGGATTATAGCCAAGGGAGAAGCTGGTACTGGGAATATATTAAGTGAAAAAGAGCAAGGAGAGGAGAATACAGTGAGTGCCTCTCCATCTCTTTCTCTCCCTCTCTCTCTCTCTCAGAGGAGGACACTTGGGTAGAAGCTAAACATCTCTGAATACAATTTGACAATTTGGTTTTAAATTTTTTTAATACTTTAAAAAAATATTGTATAATTATCTTTAAAAATTGAAACTAAATCAAACCAAAAAAAAAATCCTAAATGTATAACAAGTTGGTGTCATAACCATTCAAAAAGGAACTATTTCACATGATTTTAAAAGACAATAATTTTAGTATTTCTCTCTAAGTGAGATGGACCAAAGATTTTAAGTGCCCCAAATTATAATGATTTTTGTGATCATAATATTGGAATTGTTATTCTGACAAGGCTGTGTGTGCACTGTAGGATAAAACATAATTGCTTGAGTTTGTGCTGTTGGAAAGTATTAGATGATAGGAGGGGAGATAACAAGGTGAGAACTTGTTTCATCTGCAGGAAGCTTCTCGGATTCAGACTGCTTTCTATGCTCCCAGGTTGTTGTTGGTTTTTTTTTCCTTAATTTTATTTTTTGAGACGTAAAAGGTAAAGCTTTGACATACTTTATACATTGTGAAATGATTACCACATCGAGTTAATTAACACCTTGTATACAGCTATCTGTGTTGAAAACACTTAAGATCTACCCTATCCTCCCCATTCTGAGTTAGGTTTAAACTTTCTTTAATGGCTACTTGGCTGCTTGCTTGTTTTTAATGTGAATGCTTTTGGTTTCTTATCATTAGCTAATAATGCTGTGTAGTTGGGCCACTAGTCTTATTTTGAGCAAACAGATTTGAAATGCAAGGAGGTGTCTGGGCTTAACCTGGAAGGCAAAAGGTGGGCGCAAAGAACTTGCATTTGCCCATTAACTGAGTTTTCTGCTCTCCTGCTTAACAACTAAACGAATAAGTTAATGGAATGACTTTTACTTTGGGGGTGGAGGGTAACATTTCATACGGGAAAATTCCCCCACAAGCTAGAAAACCAGTAAAGACCAAATGTGGGTGACTTCTTTCCGAGAACTGTTTAAATGCGTAGAAAACAAAAGGCGCTTAAAGGGAGTGCCCGCCACCCACCAACCCGCGCGCTGAGGCCCTCGGATCGTTGTGAACCACAGTCCCCCGCGCGGCGCTGCACCCACCTTCCTGCCCCACAAAGGAGAAGTGTGGGGGTGGGGGGTTCTAGGGAGCTGCAGCAGAGCCCGGAGCGCGGCGGGCAGCGCTGGGGGTCAGATCTGAAGAGCGCGTGCGTTTCGCAGACACGAAGGACAGAGTCGCTGTGGGAAGCCCCCCCGGGGGGGGGGCACGTCTGAGAGCCACAGGGCTTTGCCTCCCTCGGCGCTTCCGAGCCCACTGGCCGAAGTGGACCAGGACTTCCCCTGGCACTGCCCTGGGTTCCCAGGCCCAGGACCCCAGCCCGGGTCCCAGCCAGCCGGGCCGAGCGCGGCGATCCGCTCCGGGTCGAGGTCGCGCTGGTGTCCTAAGCAACCCAGCGCAGCAGCCCTCGGGGAGGCTGGCTCTGGGCGCGCCCCACAGCGCTTTCCCGAGCGCGGTGCCCCACGCCGGGCAATCCCGCGGAGCCTGTCCTCTTTCCAGCTGGAGCCCCGGGGAAATGCGCCTTAATTGTCGTTTTATCTGGAGCGCCTGTCATAATATCTGAAAAGCAGGCTCTCAATATCTGTTTGTTAGGTGAATGATTATGCAGAGTTTATGACATTGAGGATCAATTAAACAGAGTAAACTGTGGTCATCTCAGATGCTAAATGGAGGACAGCTACACTTGACACAATTCAATTGTGGATCTGACCCAAGAATGGAAAAATCTGCTTACGGGAGGGACATTTTGTAAAAACCACGCTGTGCATTTTGTTCTTCATTGGGGTTATATCTCTACCATAACAGTACTGATCAAATAATAATGATTATGCCTCTACAAAGGTTATTCACTGATTTATGTATCAGGAACTGTCACCTTACCTATATTATCTCGTAAAATCTTCAAAGCTACTTTTTGAAATTGGTCAATTTTGTTCTTACTTCACAGATTCTGTCCTCAGTTCACCTCTGGCTTAGAGAAACATTTGGTAAAAGATAAAACAAGAAATGGAACTTGAACTGTTTAACCTTTTGCATCTAAAGTGCTTCCCTCCCCCTCCCTCTCTTCCCATCCTTATAATTAGGAATTCAAAAGTAGAGAACCAAAATAGGAAGTTGAGAGTCCAAGTAAAGACTGGAGAATTAGCCAATTACTCTGGTCCCCACCTCCTCTCCAAACATTCCTTTCCCGCAGAAATCATCCATGGAAACCTAAATTGCCACCTCAGCCCCAGCATAACCTGTGCTTTGTTTTGGAGTAATGATTTAAACGTCCCCACAAGCAGAAGTTACTTGCCTGGCAGAGGTGCTGTGAACATCAGACATCACATATATAAAGGAAACAAAGTATCTAGCTTTTCATAATCAGTAACCCCATACGTGGCCTTTCTTATTATTAACTTTAATCCAATTAATCCCTGATATCAATTCAATTTTATGTAATTACATCCAAAATGATTAAACTTTTGACTTAACTGCATCAGGCTCAGTCTCAAACAGTAATGTCACCACCCTACCTCACACATTCTAGTCTGAGACTGCACAGGAGCCCTAATGGTATAAACCTCCACACTGAGTGGCTGCTCCATCCTTTGCCTCCTCTCTTAGCCCAGACACTCCATTGCTCCTGGTTCGGAGGCTGACGTCATGACCTAAGCAAGCTTAGGATTCCAAAGAGATGGCACCAGAAACCCAGCTGCCTTTGTCTCTGAGCTCAAAAGATTTTGAGCTTTCTCCCCTAGCTAAGGGAGCTCTGGCGGACAGTTTACTTTCAACTGGGAACTGCTTTCCAGTTCATATGGGCTACTGAGCTTGACCTGCCCTGGGCACAGACACTTGTCCAGAGCCCAGAGCACTCTGGAACCAGATCTAGACCTGCCTGCCTGCTAAGGACACAACAGCCACAAGCTAAAAGGAGTCAGAATCAGCTTCAGAAGAACAGAGCTCACAGATCACCTGCCCAGCAGCCTCTCCAGCTCTGGACCCACACAGCTGGAGACTGAGATCTTTGGAGGGCGGGGGATTTCCAGAATGATGCCCTTCTCCCCCACCATAGATACATACTGCTTTTGAACCCCTGAGCTGTGACCACTGGATCTTAGGACTACTGAAATTTAGAGAAACATAAGACTTTTCACTTACAGAAGTCTCTTCTTTACTCACTAATAAGACGATAAACGTTTCTATAGACTTTTTTGAATGTTTTGTTCTCTTTCTCAATAGTAGAATTAAGTAGAATTAAGAGAAAAGAGGGAGAAAGTACCTTTTCTCTCTAATACTGTGAATAAAAGTGTTGAGATGGAAAAGGATGAAGGGGATGAGACAAGCTCTGATGTTGAGCTACCCTGTGGACTTAGAGATCTCCCCCCCACCCCCGCAGGTCCATGGAAGCTGTTAAACTTGGCCTGTGGCAAAAAGATACCAACTGTCAGCCTCACACAAACCAGCCTTAACTGACGAACTGGGTATGGATATGTAGGGAGGCAGGAATCTGATTTACTGGGAACTATTTCTGCTTTGACAGTTTTCCTTCTGGGTCTAGCTAAGGCAGAGCTCTTAGGTTTTCAGTTTCTCTGCCAGCTCCATCCCCCATCCAGACTACCTTCACCACTCCCAGGCCTTACCCACATTTAGACTTCAATGTCTGGTCTAGATTTAGCAGCCAATCCACTAGAATCAGAGGAGATCCTGGAAAGCAGGCCTTCTGGCTCCTGTCCAAAGATTGCTGTGAAAATAAAATTAACACATAAAGAAAGGATCAAAAGGTCTCTACTTAAATAACTTATTTACTTCTTGATAAAAAGGCTTATAGGAAAGGAAAACTGAAAATTTTCAAAGTGAAATATTGAGAGGGAATTTGTCTTTTTCTTATACATTTGTCTTTTTCTCATCTAAAAATCACAAGCAATGGCAAACTAGCATTCTCAAAATATCCTGAAAACAGAAAGAAAAATGTTAAATAGTTGATGAAGAATGTCTAGATTCATTCTATCAATGTTGTTAAAAAGAGAAAAGACTGCAATAAGCAAAAAACATGAAGTTGAATGCGATATCACTGTTGTATTTCTTTTTCTGTTTTTTTTTTTTTTTAGGAACAGAAACAGAACATTCTCAATAGTTTAAGCATTGATTTATTAGGAGATAAAGATAACTTTAAATATGACAAAAAAAAAAGAATAGATTTTAGCCTGAACATTGGAGAATAAGTCTCAGAAGCATACTGTAAATGAGTCACCAAGAGAAACACTATCAGAAATCAGAAAACACTACACCAGGCAGCTATCGCCACAACTACCACCTCATCAGGACCACCCAGCCCCTGGCCAGTGTTAGAATACTGGGTCATTCCAACTGTGAGAAACGTGTACATTGAGAAATTCTCATGAGCTGTTGTTGGAGGGGAAATGCTGCATGCTCCTAGAGAACAATCTGGAAAAACTCGGTAAAATTAGGTTTATACATTTCCTATGGCACGGTATGGCCCAGGAGTGTATACCCGAAAGCAGGGGTCCCCAACTTCCAGGGCACAGACCAGTACCAGTCCGCTGCCTGTTAGGAACCAAGCCACACAGCAGGAGGTGAGCTGTGGGCCATCTAGCAGAGCTTCATCTCTATTTGCAGCTGCTCCCCAGCACTAGACAGCTCCACCTCAGACAATCAGGAATTAGATTCTCATAGGAGCACCAGTCTCTGGTGCCAAAAAGGTTGGGGGCAGCCAACTACCATATCATAAACATCCCTAGGATGGGCCCTCCTGGTAAAGAACTGAAACTTCTTGTCAACCAGGGGATAAGTGAGCTTGGAAAGTGATCCTCCAGCCCCAGGCAATGCTTCAGAAGACTGCACCCTCCAGAGAGACCCTGAGCAAGACCACCCAGCCATGTTCCACACTGAGTGCCAGAAATTCTGTGCGATAACATATCTGCTGGGGTGGAGGTTCCCCAATTTGTAAAATTGTGGTAAAATACACACAACATAAAATTCACTCTTTTCACCACTTTTAAGTGTACATGTCAGTGTTATTAAGAATGTTCATATTGTCAGCCACTGCCCCAGCCATCTCCAGAACTCTTTTTAACTTAGAATGTTTGCTGTTTTAAAAGCTGCTAAAATTTGGAGGTAGTTTGTCATACAGCAAGAGATAACTAACTTGAGTGAATCTTACATGTGATGATTATGGATGCATTATATAGAATTTGTAGGTTTGGGTGTGTAAATGTTCTTAACACATATACATGTTATTCTGCTGTAGTCTCTCCATTTAACTAGTTACTCCTGATTATGATTTTAGGAGTAATCCATTTAGCTACATATACAACTTGTTTGTTACATCTCACTGCCACAGAATGTTTTCTAGAATGAATATAAGACATTTGACATAGACATCATGGTTGCCTCCTACTTCCCTAAGTCACAAACCACGTTGTGATAAACGTCACCATGTATGTGCCCTTCAGATGTTTTCTGTGATCTGGGTCCAGGAGTGAAATGTAGAGGAACAGAGGACACAGCCATCCACAAATGCTTCCACCATGCTTTCGCAACGAAGTCATACAAGCCTTCTAGAGAGATTCGTCACCTCCAATCCTCACCACCAACTCAATGAATTGTCCACATTTCTAATTCCTAACCTTTGGACAGCTCCACAGTTTTCATCAGCATGTGAGTTGTGAAGAATGATTTTGAGCCTGTCTTCATTTCTCAACCAGATATATATACTTCAGGACTTAGGGTCTAGCTTCAGCGTGAAAAAGCTTGTGGTCTTGGGTCACACTCTATTCTCACGGAGGCTCATGTCTTTAATCCAGTAATGCCTCCAATCCAGTAATGTCTCCCTGACACAGGAAGACTTGGATGGGGTAAGTGTAATTTGTCTAGGCCTGTCTGAAACATGAAGAGTCTGTCTCTTGCCAGTGGAAACTGTCAATAACCAGAACCTTATCCCCACCTTCCACTCCTTCCTCTGCCTGATTTAAACATCAAAATCCTGTGGAGTTTCCCAGAAGGATACAATTAACACCTTACATCTATCAGGCTCAGAGGTGATTTGCAAAGCAAATGAGGGTCAGCACATGTAAGTGGGTGTTGCTTTCAGATAGCCTTGACACAGAGACAGTATAAAAAGCGCACTCTACCAACTGGAATCATTAGCTTCTTCTCTGAGATCCACTACACGTCTCAGCCCGCTCAGGAGGCTGAAGTTATGGAAGTCCATCCATCAATCTTGGAAGACTCGTCTTGGATGTGGGACTATCCAGAGCCCACCATGCCACTCAGCCTGAACCGAGAACAGGCCTGGGCCTGGGCCATGGATAACTTCCCGTGGCTGAGCCGCTGCTCTACGACCCCGGCCATTGCTGCTGGGCACCGAGCTACGGTGCCTGCGGGCTGCTGCACCATGCTTGCACCTGGCACTCAGATGTACCCGGAGCTGAGAGGGACCAGAAACGCCGTCGAGACGCGCAGGTCACGGACCCAGTACTGATTCCACCAGGGAGCTACAGTCACCCCAAGGAGAGGCCAATGCCACAGTCAATGTCACAGAATGCACCCTGAACCAGCCAGCAGATACCAGCCCCAAAAATGATGGATAGATGCTCCTTGCACCTTGCAGAGCCCAAGTCTCCCCCACAAGCAGCTGAAAGTCCAGGCTGGAGGAACCCAGAAAAGAGAGACTCCAACCTTCCACCATGCCCTGCAAGGAGCCCCAACAGGCCAGGAGGGGCCCTTAAACTGCACTGAAGAGCAACGTAATTGGTTCTTCCTCTTCTGAATGACTTACAAATTTTTCAGTGAGAAAAAATTATGAACGGAATTAATAAAATGCTGAGAAACTTGGCTTTTGTATCTACATATGATTGTCCTTGTCCTCTTATTGAATGTGTGTATTATGATTATCCCTTTTTCCTCTCTTCTACTGTAGAAACCATTCTCACAAGGGATCATCAGGATTGGAGGGGCAGAGATGGCCCTGGAACAGGAAGGGGACAGGGCTGGAGATGTGGGTATTATTTGGAGGAAGGGACAGTGAAATCACAGGGGGGAGGTGGGGTTGGCTTCAAGCTGAGTGTGGACCTCCTGCTGAGTACAGAGAGCAGGCACCAATATTTGAAGCTTACATTAGCAGGGTGGGGGAAAGGATGCTGGTTAAAGTTCAGGAGTACAAGAGGAAGATCTTAAGCCCTGTGTTATCTGAATTGACAGCTACAGGGTTCCAGGGCACTGGCCCCTGGTCAGAAATTCCCAAGCAGAATGCTCCCTGGTAGGGACTACTTTGTGCAGGGATGCATGAGGATTGTACTTCTAGATCCAGCAAGAGTGAAAACAATACTTGTGTGGGGCCATCGGGCCACGTGACCCTGGGCACAGTCTCTGCCCCTCACAATAGGCCCTGGATGCCATGTGTTTCTGCTATTGAACCTGTGAAAAATTAAAATGGCATATGATTGTGCCTTTGCTATCTCCACCTCATTTCTCTTGCTCTAAACTCACCTCTCAGCCTAGGCATCCTGGACCCACAGCGTCCATCTCCCTCAGTCACTGATGAAATCCCAGCAAATGTCCCTTTCACTTCTAACTACCTGAAACCTCAATCCCAGGGAATGCAACCACAGTGACCTGCTGTAAGAGCACAGGGGAAGAGTGGTAGGCTTTCATAGCCTGGACGAGGGAAAACCAGTCCCCAAGCCTGGAATATGTGTGCTTTGGGGGCTTGGATTCTAGAGCCCACATGCTGGCTGGCAATCCCTGCTCCAACTGGCTGACTGTTCAAAGGTACCGACCTCTCTGTAGCACAGGAAATGAATCAGACTCTCCACAGATGAGTGGTGAAAGGGGCACTGACTCATCATAATGTTGGGTCCTACGTACATGTTTCTGGGAAAGCTGGGATTTTTTTATTTTTTTATTTTTTAGCCAGGATTTCACTGAATACTTTCTAGGCTTGGCAGTATCTGCACTGATGCTGCCTGGAGAGGAACAGTTGCTCAGAGCCCAGAACACCTCGGAATGGAGGACAGACATGCCTAACACAGGCACATAACCCCAACCCTTAAAGGACCAAAGTCACCACATGGAGGGTTGGCAAAGCACTCATATTTGACAGACTTCCTCTAGGGCATCCTCTCCTGACCAGACTGCTCCACCTGGACTACACTCAGCTTGAGTCCTCAGAGCAGGGACCCTTTGGAGCCTCCCTTCCTTCAGGTCTGGTGCAAGGAGACACTGCCAGGGTTTCACCATCTGCTTAGAGTGGAGTGGATTGATCTCTTTCCTGTGGGGCAGCTTCTACCTGTCATTTCACACAGACACTTAGAGATTTCAGCTTTGAAATCTTTATTTCATCTTCTTCAAAAATGTTCTCTGTGAAAAACCTCTCATTCTTCTTACTAAATCTTCCTCTGAAAAACAAACAAAAAAAAAATGTGATTCAATAAAACCTCTTTGTTTGCCCCATAGTAATGTAAAAAGTTTTGTCTTCATTGTGCATTGTAAAATTTTTGTTCTTTTTCGATAAAACTGTACATAAATACCATTACCTTTTTGTGGGAGCAAACGTGTGTGTCCATGGTTTGTGTGTTTGTGTGTGTGTGTGTGTGTGTGTGTGTGTGTGTTGGGTAAACTGAACAGCTATTGGGAAAACTTGCAAGTTAGAGCCGGTTGTAGATGAATGGGATACTCATGACTCTGTCTGGATTTGGGCAGACTTTGGGGACAAAGTCTCTTCAGCAGGCTTAAGACATTTTTTAGGTTCTCTTTTGTTCTTTCTCACTGTTTATTACTTCCTGTGTAAAGTTGTAAAGAGAGACAAGATCATTCTTGAGCCACAGTTTCCTGTGGAAAAGATGAGGTACTCGGCAAAGGTCCTGGCCCAAACAACCACCAAATTCAATGTAAATGAACTTGGAACGCATGTGCCCTCTTTATAGGAATGTAAAATGGTGCAGCTAACAGTATGGCAGTACCTCACAAAATTAAAAATACAATTTGCATACGATCCAGCAAGATTCCCCTTCTGGGTAAATAGACAAAAAGTTTGAAAGCAGGCACTGAGACCAATTTGTACACCTATGTTCATAGCAGCATCTTTCTCAATAGCCAAAAAGTGGAAGGAACCCAAGTGTCCATCAATGAATGACTGGATAAGCAAATAGAAAATTTACATACAATGGAATATTATTCAGCCTAAAAAAGAAAGGAAATTCTGGCATATGCTACAAGTTGTGACATCAATAAATCTTGAGGACACTATGCTAAGTGAAATAAACCATTCAACAAGGACAAATACTGTGTGATTACACTTCTTTTAGGCATCTAAATTTGCTAAAATCATAGAGCTAGAGAGAAGAATGGTCATTTCCAGGGGCTGGAGGAGCAAATAATGTGGGGGTATCGTTCATGAAAACAGAATATCAATTTTGCTGGTTGCACAACAATGTGAATGTACTTAAGACCTCTGAATTGTATACCCAAAAATGGTTAAGTTTATGCATGTATACTTACCACATTAAAAAAAATATATGCTTTAGTGAAAAAAAATCTGAATATAGATTCAGAACTTAAAAAAAGTTGACATATTTTAATATATAAATGTTAAATATTCTTTGCTCTCCCTTGGGAGAATAAAAAACTATAATTAATTTTGAAAGCCAAATAAAAATCAAGAAAAATATTTTAATTTGTTGACAAAATGTTGATTTCCATAAACTTAATTTTCAGAAAAAGCTCCTTGAAACTTATAGGAAAGGCAAGTTTAGGCTCACTAGTTAAAGAAAAGCAAATTGAAACAATGAATGTAATTTTGTCTAGAGCATTAACATATATTCAACTTTTTTATTATACCCCAAATTGGTGAACTTCTGAAGTTAGTAACTCCCAAACCCTGTTGTTCTGTACCAGTATCTTAATTTATAAAGGTGACTGAGAGACAACATGAAGAGGTCAATGCCATCAAAAGAGAAATGTAGTTTTACACTCAGTCTTTCTAGAAATAAGAGACAAACCTCACCAAACAGGGCCACAGAGTAATACCAGGTTCTGGTCTGGAAGCATAAGTAGGGTTTAGGCCATGGGTGTAGGCCAGAACCTTTACTAAGGTTTACTCAGGAAAGACAGGACAGAGCAGAATACATAGTTTAGGATTGGCTAGTTTGAATAATTTCGATGGGCTTATGGGTATAAAGGTGGTTCCTAGTTACCTGGTGCCCAGCCCTCCGAGGAGTAAGAATATTGCCTCTAGGATGACTAAGAATATTGCCTCTACTGAGCCAGATAGAGGACGGATGGCCTTGGATTGGTTAATTTGCATGGCAAAGTCATGCATGCTCTTGGCTGAGTCTTTGCTATCTCTAAATGGGCTAGCCCTGGGAAGGGCAGACAAAAAGATTTTTTAGGAAGTCAAAACATTATAATACACAGAAAATAGAAAACATGACTAACACACACTAGTAGAAATAAATTTGAGATCTTTGAAAATGCAATATGGCACTATGAATTAAATATATAAATGTGGATACTCTTTGACCCAGAAATTCTACTGCTTCCACAAGCAAGTAATTATAACAATTTCACTGGAGATTCAAAGACTGTAATAAACTACCACCCTAGTAAAGGAAGTTGATAGTGGGGGAGGCTGTGCTTGTTTGAAGGTATGTATGTAGGTACTTACCCTCTTTTCTGCTCAGTTTTGCTGTGAACTTAAAACCGCTCTAGAAAACACAGTCTATTAATATTTTTTTGGAAAGGGTTGGGGGAAATTATGGTGCATATAAAAATTCAAAATTATGCAGCCCTTAGAAATACAATGGAATAAATTATTTCGAAAACATATCACGCAGGTCCAACATACAGAACCTTGAACCCAGCACAAGGTTAGCTGGTGGCTGCAACACCAGGGCTTGGAAGGCACGGACCACACTCGGGTTAGAGAGGAAAGCGCTGTGCTAAGCCTTCTGGCTAGGTTTAAAGAAGAGCGAAATTCTGCGATCCCTGCATTCATGGACACTCACAGGTCTCTTGGCTTCCACCAGTGACAGCGAGTTCTGGCTTTTCCGGGTCCCATTCAGCCACGTAATCTGTAAGAGCAAAATGTTATGAGTGTTCCTTAAAGGAAGCATTCACAGAGGCCGGCAGAGAGCAGTAAAATTTCTATTTAAGAATAACAGTGTAATTTTAGGTGGTGTTAATCAAGCATCTCCTGCCTCCGTGAGAAGTTTCTGTCTAGCGGAGTTAAATGGAACTAGCTGCATGCTTCGCACGGTTTGGAAAGAGAAGCAAGTCACCTGCAGGGGTCTACAGCAAGTCTTTGCCTAGGGAAGGTGGGTCCCTGCTTGAAAACCTCGCTTCTCTGTGCATCACAGTCACTCAGGCACCGCTCACTCTGTGCAACGCAAGTGTCCACTCACGGTTCCTGCAGGGACAGACGTATTCCTGCGCCTTGGTCCAGAAAACGCTGAGGCCAGTTTCCTCCGGTCGCCACTGGAATCTCCCAATAACTGCTTGCCAGTTGGGCCTGTCTTGCTCTCCGGGTCCATTCTCCAGACCCCTAGAATTTATCTCCAGGAAATTTTCACATCTCTAGTCTCAAAAAAGTTCCCATTTTTGCTTGTAAAGAAGGCTTTACATTTACTAATATAAATATTATTTGCCTCTTCTTTCTCTAGATTTGATATGGCAGAGGAGTGTGGTGCTCACTTCTCTGGGTTTAGCACTGGATTGGAGATTCTTTTGAAGTCACATTATTTTCCCCATATCTTACAAAGAATGTACATTATTTGTATTTTCCTTTACTAATAAGAATAAGTCAAATAGGCAATGTAGCCACTCATAGCCATGTGACCTTGGATATGTCTCTCCAGGTGGGATGATGAGTGTGAATGTGTGTGTTGTAGAGAGTAGGCAGGGCCCAAGTGACTATAGCACACACAGGTGTAGAGTTTCTAATGGGAGCACTATTGCACAAATAAGCACTTGTCAGCAGCCCTCTTGCCTACAAATTACTTAACTTCTGCAAAGCTACATTTCCTTGGACATAATAACAGTACTTAACTAAATGTAATAATAAAAATAAAATCTAAGTGCCAGTCACATAGCAAATTCTTCATAAATATCAGCTAATATAATTTTCTAAAAGTAAAGTGAGTATCATTCAAATTCTTTTATTTTTTTCTCTTCAGCTAAATTTTTGTTGATTTTTTAAAATTTAGTTATTTAGATTAGTTTCAAGTATACAGTATATTGGTTAGACATCTATATAATTCACAAAACGATTCCTCCAATTGCTTCCTCTCTCCCTTAACCCTCCACCTAGTCATCATATTAATGCTAACTACATTCCCTCTGCTGTGCTCCCCATCCCCGTGACCATCAACTACTAATTTGTACTAGAATTCTTTTATTACTTGTTAATCATCCCTAAACATTTTACCATAAAAAATACGTATTTCTTCCAAATTGAATAAGATAGTAAGGTATAAAGTAAAAACAGAACTTATACTCTCCTTTTCCCAACCCTCTAACTGATAAGTAACCACAACTGATATAGTTTGGAGTATATTTATAATTGTATGCAAACTCAAACATATGAATTTTATTTTCCCCAAAGAAATCACATTATATTCCAGAATCAACAACTTGACTTGTCACTTATTAATATTTTGGACACCTTTCCTTCTTACTTTATTCAAAAATAGTGTCTTCTATTTAAGACAGCGTGGTAATCTGACTTATGGACTATGCTGTGGCTTAAATTCCTAGACATAAGGTTATCATCACTTAGAGTATCCTGTGATCCTCTTGATAAAATTTATATGTAACTAGAATCAATCTACTTAGAGGATGCAATACAGGTTCAGATTAGAATCAGAACATTGCTGACTCCGTGCAATAACCAGTTCTAACCAGATTTACCACAAGCTCCAGATCACACCCCTCCATCAAGTCAGTGGACCCACAGTTGTCACCGACTTGTGCTACTTGGGGTGAAAAACAGCACTGTGGTTTTCCGCCTTAGGGAGCCTGTGTTTTATTAGACCTACTTTTTGAAAACAAAAAGATAAGCAATAAGAAGGCAGTTGATCAGCATGCACTCCCCTCAGAGTTGATCTTAAGGTGCCTTAGTTCCCCCCCCCATTGCTAGTAGGGGGAACTTTTTACCACAATTTTTTTTACCACACCATCCACCATGATCAAATGATGTTACAGTAACACCTCGATTTGCTCAAACACAATGAGTTTTCCCTTCAGAGAGCTCTGTATGCTTTTCTCTACCTTTCTTAATAAAATTATCCACAAATTCTTCTTTAACCTGTATATTCCTGGTTGGCTATTGGGAAAGAATGAGGCACAGGGATGGAGTAGCCTGTGCCATTCCCACATGGAATTCTCCATAGCCTGGCTTTGCCAGGCACAGGGCAGGTGGTGAGGTCTCCTGTGCACATGGGTGTGGCCAGGGATCCAGTGTAGCCAGTGGTCAAACTTGCTCACACGTGCTGGGCCTCCCAGCAACTGGGCAGCCAGCCACCCTAAGAACTCCATTTAGCCCTGAAACTCTCCTGCTATGACATGCTGGAATTTCATCCTCTCAGATTTCATCCCTGGAACTCTCCTGCCACCTCAAGTTGTTCAGCCTCCACTCTCTCTCCCCTCCCCCTTTCCAAAAGTCCCATAAAAGCTTTGGTTCCCTGGGGCCCAGAGGCTCTGTCTCCCTCAAAAGCAGACAAAAATCCCAAGTATTCTTTCTGTCTCATACTCTGCAGATCCTGGATTTCCAGTGTGCGCCTTGGAACTCACCTGCAGGAAGAGCGTTGCGGAGTGTAGTAGGAAAGCAGGTGTGGCCTGGGCATGGAAAAATGAAAAACCAGCCACCTGCCTAGGTAGTGTGGTCCTTGTGCCCTGGAATAAGGGATGGGTGCACCCCTACTCTGACTTGGTAGTTTTCCAAGGCATCTCACCTGTCAATAGGAAAGGGAATCAAATCAGCTTATCCACAACATCCTGAGGTTCAAAGGGAGCAGTGACAATACCAGTGCCCAGCACTGTGTCAGTGGTAAGGAAATGTTCAGTACAATAGTTCTTTCAATCCTTCTCTATCATGTCATGTTCAGTACAATAGTTCTTTCAATCCTTCTCTATCATGTCATTTCTCTGGAGCAAGAAATTTCTCTGAGATTTTGTGCTGCATTGTATGAACATTTGGGTTTTCTTTCCCTGAGCCAATTTACTCTCTTTGCTTCACCTCTTTAGTTCCCAGGATCCCACCCTGCACCTCATCTTCTCTCCCTCCTCTCTCTGCCAGGATTCTCTGGACCACATCTGCTAACATGGATGCTGTTGCTGGACCACTGTAAATGTCAATTATTTCTTTATTTCATCCCCAACTTTTTCTGATAGTGATTTCAAAACTATTGAGGGATGGGGATAAATGAAATTTGCCTTGAATTCACTGAGATAATGGCAGTTCTCTAAAAACTGTCTTTTCAATAACTGATAGAACTCAGAGTACAGTTCTACAAGTCTTCATTAGCAACTCTGAAATCCAGACTCTTCCAACCTACAGTGTGTGGTGTAACTACAAAGGCAAAACTCATTTGGCAGCAAAATCTAATCTGAATGAAGTTTATTCTTTTTGTAATCCCAGCTTGCATGAATATATGTGGAAATGATAGATAACTGGTAGCTGTCTTTCTGTTTCATTCAGAAGAAATATTTTTTAGCATTTTATTTTATTATTAGTTTCACACATACAGTACACTGGTTATATGTTTATATAGTTTATGAAATGATCTGCCTGATTATTCTTTCTCTCCTCTGGCTCTACACATAGCCATTACATAACTGCTGACTGCATCCCCTTTGCAGTGCTCCCCATCCCCGTGACCACCTATCAACTACTAATTTGTACTTCTTTAACTCTTCACCACTTTCTCCCGGCCCCTACCCCTACCCCTCTCCCCTCTGGCCATCACCAGATTGTCCTCTATATTTGTGAGTCTGTTTTTGATAAGTTTGTTCTTTTCGTTCCTTAGATTCTGCAGATAAGTGAAATCATATAGTATTTATCTTTCTCTAACTTATTTTGCTCAGCATAATAGCCTCTAGGTCCATCCATGTCATTGCAAATGGTGAGTTTTTATTTTTATGGCTGAGTAATATTCCATTGTGTATATGAACCATACTTCTTTAACCAATCTTCTGTTGATGGGCATTTAGGTTGCTTCCACACTTTAGCTATTGTGAATAGTGCTGCAGACAGACATGCATCATGATAAATCTCTGAAGTCCAAGTATCAGTTCAGAAGATGTCAAAGATATTTTTTGAATTTTTCATTGCAGTCTTGGCATAAAGAACAAAATAAAAGCAAAGTGTATGAAGTTTTTCTAATGGACAACTCTTTTGGCTGTAAAATGTGAATTTTTAATAACGATTTCTGTATATTTTCACTTTGTGTCATTGCAATATTTTAGATTCACATTCAAAATAAAGGCTTATGCTACAAATTATTTCATCAAACCATAAACTAAAAACACGTCAGAAGAAATATTTTTAAATGTGGAAGTTCTACAGTTTGCATCCCATGGGGATGGGGGGATAGGAAACAGGGCTGGACAATTATTGAACTATCGACCTTGTCGCACTCTGCGGGTGCTGGGGTAGGGTCGAGAGTGGGGAACTTGAAGTTCTGCGATTGGGGTGAAGTTCCAGAGCGGCCAGCACAGAGTAGGAATGGCCCCAGGACGGGCCTGTGCCTCCCCCCCCCCCCCCGCTCCAACGAGGACAGCCTGACGTAGGGCTGGACACCACACAAAACCCCGGCGCTGCTGACCCTGGCGGGAGGGAGCGGGACAGAGACCGTTCTGAGGCGTAACTGAGCCGGGACCTGATGCCAAGCCGCAGGCGGCGCCAGGACAGGGATGATTTGGTCGGCGCGGGGAAGGGGTTGTTCTCAGGAGCCCAAGGGAGCCAGAGCCCGCACATGCGACCTCTTGTGCGCCTGGGGAGGGCCCCGCGGGACTTCACCCGCTAGGCCGTCCCTAACTGGAGCCCGAGGCCGTCCTGCCGCTGAGCGGGAACGCCCCCTCCCCGCGGCCTCTGCGCACTGGCCCCGCGGGACCCTCGCTGGCGAATCCGCCCCGGATGTCGCAATGCCAGGGACAGTGGGGGCGCCCAGGCCCGGGCTGCCAACCTGGACCCCACTTGTCCTACATTTCTTTCAAAGGTTTCAACGCGACATCACCTTCATTTGCAGCACGATGATTTTACAAGGTTCGTCTTTACAATGAACTGACGTTCGTAGAACAGTGGGAGTGTTTATAACTTCACTTACCAACTATCGAACTTTTAAAAATCATTTTTACCAACGTACGTCCCAAGGCAATAGGAAGCCTCCCCAATAGGGGAAGCAAGAACGAACGAAGCAAGAGCAGGAATGAGCCACCGAACTGGAGAAGAGAGGGATCTCTTTGGGCCGGAGGGGACCGGGGCCTCCAGGGGCTGAGGTGGCCCAAGGCGTGGCTCCTCCTGGTGGGTGGGAGGGTCCGAGGCGTAACGCCCAGCAGGGTCTGAGGAGGGGTCTGGCACAGTGTGGGAATCATGAACGATCCTTCAATAGTCTAGATTTTTAACGAGAAGAGAAAACAGGTTATCAATTTAAGGCAAAACGGCCCTGTCTGCGCCCACAGTTTACCTGGGCTGGACACTGAGCTAAGTCTTCGGGATCCGCCCCAACTCTTCGCCCCGTTTGCCATTTTCCGACTTCCGGAGTGCTGTGGCATCACCGCATCCGGAATCTAATCGAGTCCGGGTGTCCGGGCATGAAAAGGAGTCTCAGTCTGAGACGCCTCTTCTGTCTCCTTCGGAGGCAACCATGCCTCCTCTCCGCCAAAAGCAGACACAACGCCCGAGACGCCAGGGTAGCGGCACTACAGGTTCCCGGGAGAAGTGGAAGGTGAGTTATTTATTCCCTTTCTACCAACTGGACTTACAGTGGTAAATTATTTTATGTATGGCTAAAGCTGTTGTGGGGTGGGCATCTCTTCTAGAATGTTCTTCCTTTCAGTAACACAACTTATTCTCTTGTCCCTTCTCACCTCGAAGTGGTAATGCTCCATTCTGGTGCCAGCTCCGGGGTGTGCTTCCCCATCCATGGTTGGTTTCCTTTAACTTTCCTTCATTTGCCCTTTGTATAAAGTCACTTTGTTAAGCTCTTCCCAAATAACACTTTATAGCGCACATTTGATGTTTGTGGCAACATTGCTTCATATAAGCCAAACTATATAATCACACCAAAAATGGAGTAAAACAAAATATTTAGTGCAGGAGCATCTCTGAAGTTTTGTATGGAAGGATCCAGCACAGCAAACTAAAATTGAGTCCCTGCTGAAATAGAAGAAAAACAAGGGGGCTAATGTATCATGGAAGCCACGCACATATGAAAACAATAAGCACTCTGGGGATGGAAGAATAAAACCGTAAAGATGAAAGTCTCATTGTAGGGACGTTGGAAAGGTTGAGAAGTGAAAGGTGGAGATAATGATACTATATGCAGTTAATGTAACTTATATAAGCATTTCACTTGGAAATAATTTAAACTGTTCAGGAAAGATACAAAAGTAGTCCATAGGAATCCAGCAATTTCTTATCCATATGCCTCAATTCTCCATAACATGCTACATTTCATTGGCCCATCTGTCTCTGTCTCTGTCAGTCCATGTATTTCTGTCTGTCAGTCTATCTATGTCTGTCTCTCTTTCTCACACTCTCACTCACACAAACACACAATATTTGAGACTAGATTGCATGTATACTGTGTATCCACCTATACCTTAATATTTCAATGTATATTGTCAACCTTCAAATAATTGACCAATTGTAAAGCAAGTTGAGTTGATTTGGGAAGAGCAGAGAAATTGTAATCTGGGGACAAGCAAACTATGGAGAACCATAAGCAAGTCTAATGAGACAAAGGTTGGATTAGATTTGGGGTGGAAACTGGGGAGGGTTGTTTTGAACAAACATTTATCTGAGGAGACCAAGAGTTCCAGGTTGGGGTCTCTGGTTGTAAGCAGTGGTTAATGCCTTGTTGCTGGGGCAGGGAGGGGTCTGCCTACTGTTGGTTTGCAGGCTGAGACCTGTGGTACTGGTACATGGCTCAAAGCTCTTCCTTCATGGCTTCTGGACTCCATTTTGAATAAAGTGTTTTACCAATTTTCAGTCTCTTTCGAAGAAGGCTCTTAAGGAAGCACAGGTACAGCTGTACACAACGCTTACGTGTAATCTAAACTCCATAGTCCAGTTTTCCAGCTCTCCCAGCAGTGTCCACTGCAGTATTTTTATTCCTCCAGCTCATGATGTGGTTGGGCATCAAATGTCGCATGTTATTCTGTCTCTTCAGTCTCCTGTAATGTGGAGTTCCTCACTTTGTCACGACCTGGAGTTCTGAAGAATATGGGCCAGTTTTTTTTATTGACTAGCTCTTGGTTTGGCATTGTTTGATGTTTCCTCATGCTTAGATAGAGATTATGTCTCTCTGGCTGGAATGCCACCTATGTGGTGCTGTGTAATTTGAAAGAATCACCTTTGGAAGTACACAATGTCAGTGTGGTTCTCACTGGTGAGGCTAATTTTGGTCATTCCAGCCAAATGCCATCTGATGTCTTCACTACATCGTTACAATTTCCTCCTGACAACTAATAAGCAATGTAAAGGAAGATAAGTTGAGATCTTGCAAACATTCTGCTTCTCATTAACTTGCTCCATATTTAGCACCCAAGGGCAATTTCTGCTCCAATAATTCTTTAACGTGTTGGTTGCAAAACGATGGCTTTCCAGTCCTACCACTCACTTCACATTTGTTCACTGAAATAGTTCTATAAGAGGGAATCTTTTATTCTCTTCTACTTCATTGCCATTTTCACAATTAATATAGACTAACAGATTTTTATCTGAACCTGGTATAATTCATTTCCCTCCCTATCTATTCTGAAACTGGAATTCATAATTTTACAGTGCAACAGAGAAATGAGGGAGCTGAAGACAAGAGATTTTCTAGAAATCTTTTTCTTTAAATGTGTTCTATAAACATATTTTTCTTTCTCAAGGGAAATGATTTCATAGTGAAGAAATTCTTACTGAAGGATGGTGTGTATATTCTCCCTATATTTTAGTAGGTTAAAGGAGATGTAATACAAAAGTTTGGGATTAATTCATTTCATGAAAGAAATATTACTCTTGAAATTTAGAAGAAAATGTAATGATAGAAACAAATTCCTGGCAACTCCTGTATTTTATCTTTTTGTGTTCTTTTATATTTATGCCTTCACTTGAAATAGAAGTTTATTATAAAAACAAAAAAAAATTCTAAAGCACTAATGTTCTTAGTGTATGTCAATTTCATTAATTTTCAAGTATGTCAATATGCTTTAGTCAAAAACCACCAGGAATACAATGCCAGAGAATAAGTTGGTTTATTACATCATTGCACCAGAGTGAACTTAGGCCATGGTTCTTAATATCCATGAAGTTCTCAATATGAGAGTTTGGATATATAGGACAGGCTTATTTTCTGATCATGTGTAGTATTTAAGGATGTAAGCTTTTCTCTGCATTGGATCCTATGAGGAATCAGTGGTAATTCTATTATTCAATAGCATAAATCTTCTCTGGAAGGATAAAAGCTTACAGAGTGTTTGGTTGTTTTTTGGGTATGTAATTTTTATGCTTTTGTCTTTGATCAGATATGATTACTGGATGATCTTGCTTTTGTCTTGATACATCATTGGCACTGGATGGGCTTTTCTGATATTGACATTCTGTTAAACTGTTCATGTCTAACTTGGAAACCCCAGTGCCTAGTTGTGTCCCAGGCCAGCTCCTACCAACACTAAGGAGTAATATACAGTACCACCCAGTTCTTGGATGTCAAGGCTGCTTTTCTCTTTCTTGGCATTATAATACAGCAAAATAGAGACTAGGTTTGAAAAATCTCTCAAGCAAACATAATGATTTAGCCAGGTGAGCAAAACTAAATCTAACTTATTTTGTGAATACAAGTGATACTTAACTTAGGTTATTTCCTGTAAATGCCTCTGATATTCATAAAATAATCTTATCTTCCCCCAAAATAATATAAAAAATCACTTTTACCATTTAATCTCTTGCCTTCTGGAAATCCCCATTGTAATAACCAATCATTGTAAAGGTCAAACCACTTCCGCACTGTCATCTTATAAGCCATCCTATAACATCATGCCTTTGAACTTTGGATCACTTTTACATTTTAATTTTTTGTTTTTGCAAACAGTTTGCTTCTAACTTACTAAAATATTCATATCATGTATAACTCTCTAAACTTTCTTCATACAGTTACTGGCATCAGAAATGGGATCCAAAGAAGACTCCTGAGGAACCCAGAGTCCAGTGAGTTACCTGGTGCCGCTACACACAGATTTCATTGGCCATATTACTTTTTTACCGATAATGAAGTTTCAGGTAAATATCTCAAATACAAGTTCTATTCCCTTTATATTGACCTCTCCAGCTTATTGAGCAACATTAATTGAAGCTTCTTGGTAAGTCACACTTCTATCTGTAAGGAGAGAATATGCATGATTTCCTGGGTTTGGGGACAGTGGTAAAATTAATAAGATTTGTCATCTTAGGGAATTTAAAGGCAAAGATGGATTTTACTTAGCCCTAAACTTGGACCAGGAGCTTGTGTCTTTATGAAAGACATAAAAAGTTTTGGATAATTTGGAATTTCAGTGGCCACTTGAGGAACATTTAACTTAGATAAGATAATTCACTTTAAGTGAATTAAAAAGAGAGAATCCCAACCTGTCTAAGACAATAAAATGTAATCTTCAATTGGTATGCTGAAAAAGACAAAATGGCACCCAAAATGACTTCTCTAAAGAAAAATGGCACCCAAAATGGCTTCTCTAAAAAAATGGCACCCAAAATGGCTTCTCTAAAAAAATCCTTATAGTCAGTAAATGAAAAAGCTTTAATGGAAAGCTTTACTCATCTGAGCAGTAATCTTAACTTTTACCATCTATCCGAAACACAATTTCAATCCAGTTTTTCTTTTGAGTTTTGCGTTATTGTACCTGACATATGGCTAAAATTTTTACATGAAAACTGTAATATCTCTGTGACTGTGTGTTTATATATCTAAATGTGGACATATATTATACATATATGTGATAGTTTTGAAAGAGCTTTATTTAATAGGCTTAAAGAGTCTTAAACTCAGAAAAATATAGAAATGTACTCAGATTTTTTTCTTTTTTTCTTTTTCTTTTTTTAGGCAAGGCAACCCTTAGTTGACCTCATAGATTGCAAAGACCTTGCCATTTTACAATCCCTTGTTTTTTAATTTTTCTTTACACCTACAGCACCTGGTCTTCCTAGGTGGTCTCCCATCCAAGTAATAACCAGGCCCAACACTGCTTAGCTTCCAAGATCAGATGGGATAGGGCTTATTCAGGGTAGGATGGCCATAGACTTAAATCTTTTTCAAGTTCATGTAATCTTACAGGCGTGTCTCCAGTTTGACAACCTTAAATATAATACAAACATATAACTTTTTCTACCTGGGTTTACTAGACGAATTTGCTCTTGCTATAGCTATTACAAAATTTGCCACCAAGAAAAAAGAATTTAAGATTATGGTTAGCTGTTTAATGTCTAATCCAAGCATAATTTCTAAAAACAAGTAAAATAAATTTAAATAAATTAAAAGTTTATACTAAGTTAAATAATGGATATTCGTTGAAAGTCTAGGTCATTTTCAAATAAGATAATATACTAACATTTATTGTGAAACGTAAGTTTATCTACTTTTGACTTCTTAATTTTTCACAGAGAGACAAAATATATTTGGTTCTATTAGTGAACACATATTTGCCACATTAAGAAATTGAACTATGGAAAGCATGTCTCTAAAAAATTGTTAATGTTTATAATTATGCATTCATAAGTTAATATATCATAGTTCTCAATTGCCTGCTTCCTAGGTTTCACTGAAAAGGTCACTAGTAGTTAAAAATTATAATCAATGTGTAAAAGTAAAACTAGTAAAAATAATAAGTATGAAGGAAAAAACTACAGATACAATGTATAGGTGAAAATGAGACATCTTTATTAAAGAGGAGTACGCAAGAAATATAGGATATGTTTTTGTTAAAGAAAAAAAGAGTAGTTTTGTCCTAATGACTTGTTGTTCTACAATGAGAAAGAGAAAAAAAGGCAAAATCTAAATGGAAATGGAAAATTTCTGGTTGTTGAAAAGAAATTTTAGGCTTTGAGGTCAAAGATGGCTAAAATTAAATCGATTTATTTATAAGGTTTTTTTTTTTAACTGAACTTAGTAATGTACTGATTTAAAACTAAAGTTTCCTTTTCCCTCTATCTGAACAACAAAGTTTCTTAAATTACTGGTGTTCTCTTAATAAGAAACTTAAAATTTTTCCATTTGTGTAAATGGAAACAAAGATTCTATTCTGCCTGGGAAACAAAGATTCTATGTCTTATCAAAATATTCTTGTACTACTTATTGTCTTTATCAGGTCTTTGATTAAGAAAAACTGAGTTTTTCAATATTACAAAAGCTACGGGTTTTTGTTTTGTTTTGTTTTGTTTTACAACTATATGACTTTCTGTATTTTCCTGGTTGAATGAATAATTAAACATTGGTTCACAGTGAGCTGTGATCCTATTTGATTGTGTTAAAGCTTTTTTTTCTCCCTTTCAGTTTTATTGAGATATAATTGACACGTCACTGTATAAGATTAAGGTATACAGGATAATGACTTGACTTACATCTCATATAGATACAAAAAAAATGTGTTTTCCCTTATAATAACTTTTAGGATCTACTCTCTTGGCAACTTTTAAATATAGTTTATAGCAGTTTTAATTATAGTGACAATGCTGTACCTTACATCCCCGGTACTTCTTTATAACTGTAAGTTTATACCTTCTGACCACCTTTATTCAGTTATCCAATTTCCCCACTCCCCTCCACCTCTGGTAACCACAAATCTGATCTCTTTTTCTACAACTTTTTTTGTTTTGTTTTTTTGTTTTTTTTTGGTTTGTTTTAGAGTCCACATATAAGTGAAACCATAGAGTATTTGTCTTTCTCTGTCTGACTTATTTAGCATAATGTCCTTAAGGTACATCTATGTTGTTGCAAATGTCAGGATTTCCTTTTTTATGGTGGAATAATATTCCATTGTATATATAAACCACATTTTTTTTTATTCATTCATCTGCTGATGGACATTTAGCTTGTTTTCGTGTCTTGGCAATTGTAAATAATGTTGCAGTGAATGTGGGTGCAGATAGCTCTTTGACATTGTGATTTTTGTTTCCTTTCGATATATATACAGAAGTAATTGCTGGATTATATAGAGTTTTATGTTTAATTTTTGAGGAGATGCCATACTGTTTCCTATAATGGCTGTACCAATTTACAATCCTACCAGCAGTTCACAAGGATTCTCTTTTCTCCACATCCTCATTAGCATTTATCATCTCTTGTCTTTTTGATGATTGCCATTTTAACAGGCATTTTATTGTGGTTTGATTTGCATTTCCCTGATGATTCGTGATGTTTAACACCTTTTCACATACCTATTGGTCATTTGTATATCTTCTTAGAAAAATTGCCTATTCATGTCTTTTGCCTATTTTTTAATTGGATTATTTGTGTGGAGGGTTGTTATTGAGTTGTGTGAATTATTTATATACTTTAGATATTAACCACTTATCAAATATATAATTTGCAAATATTTTTCCCATTTCATAGGTTTCCATTTTCATTATGTTGACCTTTTCTCTTTCTGTGCACAAGCTGTTTAGTTCAATGTACTTCTCTTGTTTATTTTTCATTTTTTTGCTTGAACTTTAGGTGTAAATCCACAAAATCATTGCCAAGATTCATCTCAAGGAGGTTTTTTCTGTTGTCTTCTAGGAGTTTTGTGGTTTCAGGTCTCACAGTTAGGTCTTCGATCCATTTCAATTTAATATTTTATGAGTACTATAAGATAGAGGTCCACTTTTATTCTTTTACATGTGAATATCTAATTCTCCCAGAACCATTTGTTGAAGAGACTCTTTCTCCATTGAGTATACTTGGTTCCCTGTCTAATGTTAGTTGACCACATATGCAAGGGTTTATTTCTGAGCTCTAAATTTGGTCACATTGGCCTATGTGTCTAATTTCATGCGAGTACTATACTCCTTTATTTCTCTAGCTTTATAATATAGCTAAAAATCAGAAATTGTGATGCTTCCCACCTTGTTCTTTTTTCTCAGAATTGTTTTGGCTATTCAGAGTCTTTTGAGCTTCCGCATAAAGTATAGGATTTTCTAGTTTTATAAAAATTTCCATTACTATTTTAATAAGGATTGTACTGAATCTATAGATGGCTTGTGTAGTATAGATATTTTAACAATATTAATTCTTACAGTCCACAAACACAGGATTTATTTGCATTTTCTTCAATTTCTTTCATCAATTTTTATAATTTTAAGTATAGAGATCTTTCATCTCCTAGGTTAAATTCATTCCTAAGTATTTTATTGTTTTTGATGCTATTGAAAATGGAACTGTTTTATTTCTTTTCAGACAATTTTTTGTTAGTGTGTATAAATGCAACAAATTTTTATATATTGATTTCGTATCCTGCAACTTTACTAAATTCATTTATTAGTTCTAACAGTTTTTTGGTGGTGTCTTTAAGGTGTTCTATAAAATCATCTCATCTGCAAATAGAGACAATTTTACTTCTTCCTTTCTTATTTGGATACCTTCTATTTCGCCTGATTGTTCTGGCTGAGACTTCCAATTCTATGTTGAATAGGAGTGCTGAGAAGAAGCATCCATCTTGTTTTTGACCTTAGGAAAAAAGTTTACAACCTTTCATCATTGCATATGATATTAGCTGTGGACTTGTCATATATAGTCTTTATTATGTTCAGTACATTTCTTCTATATCTAATTTGTTAAGAGTTTTTATCATGAACATATGTTGAATGTTGTCAAATGCTTTCTCTACTTCTAACAAGATGGTCACGTAATTTATTTCTTTTATTCTATTAATGTGATGTAGCACAACTATTAATTTGCATATATTGAATCATCCTTGCATCTCAGGGATGAATCCAGTTTGGTCATAGCGAATAATCCTTTTAATGTATATTTACCAAGAATATTGGCCTGTAGTTTTCTTTTCTTGTAGTGTCATTTTCTGGCTTTGGTATGAGAGTAATGCTGGTCTTAAGTCATAAATATTACATATGACATTTGTAGTGCTTTATCAATTACAGAGTGCTTTCATACACTTTTAAAATATTTAAAATTAGTTTCTGGAGATGAAATTATTATGTTATGGAGCAAGCAGACTCTAAATTAGTTTTAAACTCATAGATTCTTAGTTTCATTATCTTATTTTTTGTAGACTTAAATCTTGATGAAATAGATACAGGATAAAACTTGCCACAAAATTATAGAAATCTCACAGGACAACGCTAGGTTAGAATTACTCTCCAACAACCCTAGGTTTCGGCTTTACTTTTTTGATGAGATGATAGTTTAGGTAGGTTGGACAGAAAAGAATGCCATGCCCGAAATCCAGTACCTTGATAAACTTATGTCAACTAACTCAGTTCTCTCTTTTTTATACTCAATAATGACCTTGCTTTTCAGAGAATTAAGGAAAAGCATACCAAGGGTCGAGATATAACAGTGCCATATCACTCCTCACTTGTCTGCTTTTGCCCATGCCTATGTGACCTACTTACCCTGGTACTCAGAAGAAAAATAAAAATGGGCTGCTGTCAGAAAAAGAAAAAAATCTTGTTGGTTTCATAAAGTGAGTTTGGGAGTGATCTTCCTTTTCGATGACTTGAAAAAGTTTGAGAAGGACTGGCATTAATTCTCTCTTAAATGTTTGGTAAAATTCACCAGTGAAGTCATCTGGTTCTGTGGTTTTCTTCTTTGGGTGATTTCTGATTATTGATTCAATCTTCTTAATAGTAATTAGTCTGGATTTTCTATTTCTTCCTGATTCATCATGATAGGTTGTATTAGTATACACTGACACATATTAAAATTTTTAAGTGTTTATTTAGGCAAAAATCAATTCAAAACAGGCAATATCAAACCTAGCAAATAGAAATGAACCCTGAGCAGCCAGTAGATGGGAGCAAGAACAAAGAAGTTATACTAGGCAGAAAAGCAAACTAATTGTCGCAAAGTTACTTTCCTCTAGGAAATGGTATGGGTCTATCAGGCAGATTACCCATCTTGGGCTGATCAGGTGATTCCGGATTGACTGGCTTAAGATTCCATTTCTGGGAGAGTCAAAACTGCAATTAAAACTGTTGCTTAGCATAAGCAACTCCATTGTTTGTCTTGTTTTGAACAATTCTCTTCGTTTGATCAGACTCTCAGCCTGAGAGACTTGACCAAAACATGTAAGGTATGAGCGTTACTACAAGCTACTGCTCTGGAGTTCTCATAATTTTTGCTGAATGCCCATGTGTCATTTACAGATCATGACATCTTGTTCTCATTCTTTAAGTCAGTCATTTTCTTTGTTCTTTTTCAAACATGCTGTTCTTAGGGAGTGTTTGCTTGGTGGTTAGGGGCTTTGTACATTCATTGAAAGCTTCTGAGAGACTATAGCACACCTACGTCTGCAATGTACTTCAGAGCCATGGTCCCTAAGGCTCAAACAGAATCAAATAAGTCAAAGAAAGACTGCATTGTAGGAGTCACTTACTTAAGCCAACTGGCTTTTTCAGTGATCTTATGTGTCTGAGTCTCAACTTCCCCAGAAGAATTCATCGAAGTATAGCAAATGGTGTTGGCCATGACACAAACACCACCTTACTAGCTAAAAGACAATCAAGGATAATCCAACTATCAAAAACAACTTTGGCCAGAAAGTCCAGGGATTTCTGTTTGGCAGCTTTTGCTTTAGAAGTAGATTCTGCAATATTTTCAAGAGTTAGTCTCTTTTGTACTTACTCTTAACCAGGGAAGTAGAGGTCAACCAAAGGAAGCAAATTTTGAATCATGAATGCTTCCTTGTAATTCTAGTCCCAAGTGGATTGGGACTATAAAGGTGAGAGCCTTGGAGGCCAGTAAAATGTTAGGGTGTGTAGACCACAAGGGAGATTTTATTTTGCTTACCTTTGCCTTTTGTCCCTTTCTCTGTACAGGAGCGGGACATGAGTTCCCCCAGGTTTGAGGCTGTTAACCAGAAAAAGGGAAATGGAACTGCAAAGGTAGGTAGTCTGACATGACAGAGAGGAAACTGAGTTTGTTCCAGAGAAACTGAGGCATTGGGCACTGGGGAGAAGTTTGTGATGAGCAGAACTACAGGATCACCAGCATTGTGGAAAATCCAGCAGCCATTTGGAAGCTGAATTAGCCCCGTTTGCAGTGGCCTGAGATATCTATACAATGGCATTATCTTACCAGGCAGGACAAAGACAAAGGTAGATAAGAGAATCATATAAATCTTCATGAGTAGAAATTAGAAGAAAAGATGGTAGGAGAGGGAAGAATGAGTACAAAGAAACATTCTTGAGTCAAGGTTTTGAGAGGAAGCAGTCCACCACAGTGTCAGATAGTTCTCTTTCTAGTAATTTGATTTTGGGGTCTCCAGAGTTTACACAGAACCAGATGTCAAGTAAAGCCTTCTTCAGATGTGAAAAGTTCACACAGGTTTCAAAACTTTGTAATTTGGCAGGAGTGTCAGTGGTCAAATGTACATGATAAATGTACTGTATACTTGAAACTAATATAAAAATTTTCAAAAATATATATGTTACAATTTGAAATTGCAAACTATTCTAGAAATTTTGAACTGAGAATTATTAAGTGACTTGCCTGAAATAAGTTTTGTAATTCAGTTGGTAATAGCAAAGAAATAGGGAAGAAGCTAGAGGTAGGACTGTTAGATAAAGAGGATGCCTAGAAAATAACATTTTATTTCTAATATTCGGGTTATTTTCATGCTGACAGATGGAAACATTGGTTTTTTTATATATCTAAAATGTAACACTTTCACCACACGGTGGTGCTATAGTTCTGGTATATTCACATGTAGTTTTACTTTTTATTAAAAGCATTCTATTTAAATTTTTAAAAAGTACATGGTAAGGTCCTTTACATGTATCTCATTTTTGCAAAAGCTTTAGAGTAAAATAATATCTGTAAATGACAAAATATTATTAAAAACTCATGGTTAAAGATCTGATGAGAGTTCATAATAATGAAATTGACCAGAAAACTTGGTTATTAATATGACATATAACCATTTTAAGATTAAAAACTGGAATTATGAACTATAAGATTATAAAAAGACATATCAGATTTCTAGGAATTTTATGCAATTTCTAGAACACATATTAGTAACATGTGTTCATACAAACTCTTTACCTATGAAGGCTGATCATCACTTATTTAACAATAATTCTCACATAATTTAACATACCAAAAACAAAAAAAACATAATTAGTTTAACATCTCTCCTTATAAGGTGAGAGAGACAAGTCTTAGAGATTTTTCAGGATCCCTTATTGAGGTTTTAAACTCTCACTGAGAATTTGATTTAGAGAATTGTCAAAACATCAAAAGGTTTGAACATTTGACTAAATAGAAACATAGATCATTATGAAGTGATATTTAATTATTTAACCAACATGATAATAGGAGATTTTAATGGCAAATATAAAAGATTACAGGTTTTCTTAAGTAATCAAAGACCTGATAAGGACAACTTGAAACACAGTAAATTATTCTGGTAAGACACAAAATTTTTGCTTTAAATATATATTACCTAAGTTAAAAAATATAAATATACACACCTTTACAATCTCTTATGAAGAGCAGGTGAAGAAAGTTCAACAAAATGTCCTCTTAATGGAAAAAAAAATCTAATTTTGCAACACTATACTTTTATATTAAAACACATTATTTAAAAGCTTAAATAAATTTATTCTAATCTTGATTAGTTTATCTATAAATAAAATTTCTTTCTCTAAATTTTTTTTCCACAAACCTTCTACAATATTTTTATATATGTTCCGATTTCGTCACATGTTTTTTATTCTTTTTTTTCATTCTGGAACAACCAGTTATATTACCTTTCTTATCTACTTTTCATAATAGCTTTATCCAAAATTATATGTAGTTTTAATTACCCGTATTAATTAGATTTCTTAACTGTTAGAATTCTTTATTTCTAGTGGAAACTAATAGGTAGGCAATTGTGAATGTGTTACACTAGAATTCTGTAGATTAGTGATTTATAAATATATTTGATAATATATAGAAATATATATATTCTTCCTCATAGTAAAAGTTTCTGTGAGGCATAGGTATTAACTACAGACACAAATATCTTCAGTTCTTCCATAAAACGAACTAAAAAGTGGCTAAAACTATGTTAAGTAACTAATATTTAAGTATTTTATCTTACTTGGAAATGATCTAGATAATTTCTAAATATTTATCATTTAACTTATCTCATTGTAACATTAAGAATTTAATTTAACAAAAAGATTTTAGTAGGCATACAATAAGGATAATTGTTTAAAAAGCAACAAGAGGGAAACAACTTGTTATGTACAGAGTAAACTCTATAATTATCAGCTGATTTTTCAGCATAAACTTTACAGGCCACTATGGAGTCACAATATATATTCAAAGTTCTAATTGAAAAAACTACTAAACAGGCAAAGATGATGTTCTGAATTGAAGGAGAGATAAAGAGTTTTCCAGACAAGAAAAAGCTAAAGGACATTATCACCACTAGACTGGCCTTACAAGAAATGTTGAAGGGAGTTCTTTAAGCTGAAACAAAACAAAACAAAACAAAACAAAACAAAACAAAACAAAATGGGCACTAATTAGTAATGGGAAAATATATGGAAGTATAAATCTCACAAATAAAGGTAGCTAGGTAGTAACATTCAAAATAATGTTCTAAAGGTATAGTGTGCTAATCGCATAAAGCTCGTATGAAGGTTCAAAGAAAAAAACTGGTAAAAAACACTAACTACAATAATTTGTCAAGGGATACACAAGGTGAGAGGATGTAAATTGTGACATAAAAAGCATAACACTTGGGGGACAAGTGGAAAGGCAGAGCCTTAGAATGCATTCAAACTTACATTTCTATCAAGTTTTAAAAGATTGTTCAAATAGATGAGTTTTTATGTAAGCCTCATGGTAACCACAGGGCAAAAACCTATAATAGATACGAAAAATAAGGAGAAAGGAACCTCAGCATACCACTATGGAAAATCATCAAATCACAAGGAAAGAGAACAGAAGGAGAAAGGAACAGAGGGATTACAAAACCGCCAGAAACAGTTAACAAAATGGCAATAAGTACATACCTATCAATAATTACCTTAAAGGTAACTAAATTCTCCAACCAGAGACACAGAGTGTCTGAGTGAATAAAAAGGAAAAAAAAAAGACCCTCCTATATGCTGTCTGCAAGAGACTCACTACAGATGTAAGGACACACACAGCCTGAAAGTGAAGGGATAGAAAAAATATTCTATGCAAAGGAAAACCAAAAGAATGCTAGAGTAGCCTTACTTAACCAGGCATACCTCAGAGAGATTGTGGGTTTGCTTCCAGACACCTCAATAAAGTGAATATCTCAATAACGCAGGTTGTAATCTTTTTGCTGGTGGAGGGTCTTGTCTTTAAATATACAAAAAGCAATACCCATGAAGCACAACAAAGCAAAGTGTAATGAAATGAGGTACACCTATATCAGATAAAGTACACTTTAAGACAAAAATTGTAATAAGTGACAGAGAAGGTCATGACATAATGATAAAGGGGTCAGTCCTACAAGAGGATATACAATTTGTAAATATTCAGGCACCCAACATAGGAGCACCTAAATATGTAAAGCACATATTAACAGAGCTTAATATAAGAAATAAGACAGCAATGCATTAACAGTAGGGGGCCTTAATATCCACTTTCATCAGTGGATGGATGAACCAGATAGAAAAGCGACAAGAAAACATTGACCTTAAATGACACGCTAGACCAGATGGACTGCACAGATATATACAGCACATTCCACCTCAAAACAACAGGATATACTTTCTCCTCAGGTGCACATGGGACATTCTCCAGAATAGATCACATGTTAGGCCACAAAACAAGTCTTAAAGAATATAAAAGATTGTAATCATGTCAAGCATCTTTTCTGACCACAATGGGATGGAACCAGAAACCAGTTACAAGGAGAAAACCATACAATTTGCAAATATGTGAAGATTAATCAACGTGCTACTGAACAACCTGTGAGTCTAAGGAGAAATCAAAAGGGAGATTTAAAAAATACCTTGAGACAAATAAAAATGGAAATACAACAGGCCTAAACTTATGGAATGCAGCAAAAGGCTTCCTAAGATGGACGTGACTAGCTATAAATGCCTACACCAAGAAATGAGAACAGAAAGGAAGGAAGATGGGAAGGGAGAGAGGGAGAAAGAAAAGTCTTAGACACCCGCACTTGACACCGCAAGGCTCTAGGAAAAGAAAAACAAAGCCCAAAGTTAGCAGAAAGAAGAAAATAACAAAGATCAGAGCAGAAATAAACGAAATCGAGACGTAAAAGACAACAAAAAAAGATCTATGAAACCAATAGTCAGTTTTCGAAACAATAACGAAAAGTAACAAACCTTTAGCTAGACCCACCAAGAAAGAAGGGTCAGAACTCAAATAAGTAAAATCAGAAATGAAGGAGATATTAAAACTTATATCGTAGAAATACAAAGGATTATAACAGGCTACTATGAACAGTTATACATCAACAAACTGGATAGCCTAGAAGAAATGGATCAGTTCTTAGGGACATACAACCTACAAAGACTGAATCATGAAGAAATAGAAAGTCTGAACAGACCGATTACTAGAAAGGAGGTTGAATCAGTAATCAAAAACCTCCTGACAAACCAGATGGCTTCACTGGTGAATTTTACCACACATTTAAAAGAATCAATGCCGATCCTTCTTAAATTCTTCCAAAGAGCAGAAGAGGAGGAAACGCTGCCAAACACATTTTAGAAGGCCAGCATTACCCTGATACCAAAACCAGACATGGATGCCGCAGGAAAAGAAAATTACAGGTCAATATCCTGTTGAACATAGATGCAAAAATCCTCAACAAAATATTAGCAAGCCAAATTCAACAGAGCATGGAACGGATCATATGCCACAATCAGGTGGGACTTACTCCAGGAATACAAGAATGATTCAACATCCACAAATACATCTTTATGACCTCATTAACAAAAAATGAAGGACAAAAATCATATGCCCATCTCAATAAATGCTGGAAAAGTATTTGACAAAATTCAACACACACTTATGATAAAAACTCTCAACAAAATGGGTGTAGAGAAACATCCCTCAACGTAATAAAGGCCATATATGGCACACCTAAAGCTAACATCGACCTCAGTGGTGAAGGGCTGAAAGCTTTTCCTCTAAGATCAGGAACAAAACGAAGACACCCACTCCTGACACTCTTATTCAAATAGCACATTATTGGAAATGCACTAATATCAAAACATCAGAAAAAG
Organism: Macroglossus sobrinus; assembly: GCA_004027375.1. Lineage (NCBI taxonomy): Eukaryota > Metazoa > Chordata > Mammalia > Chiroptera > Pteropodidae > Macroglossus > Macroglossus sobrinus. Next base: position 3,030 of record PVKZ01000346.1, on the reverse strand, counting down.
AAATAAAACTATCCTATTCACAATAGCATCGAAACCAATGAAGTACCTCAGAATAACTTTAACCAAGGCAGTGCAAGATCTGTACAATGAAAACTACTTTGCTGAAAGAAATCAAAGACGACACAAATAGAAAGACATCATGGATCAGAAGAATTAATATTGTCACAATGTCCATATTACCCAAAGCCATCTACAGATTTTATGCAACTCCCATCAAAATCCCAATAGCATTCTTCACACATACACATAAAAATTCTAAAATGTATATGGAACCTCACAAGACCTCAATTAGCCAAGGCAAGCCTGAGGAAAAATGACAAAGCCAGAGGCATCACAGGTCCTGATTTAAAACTATGCAAGAAAGCTATCTCATAAAATCAGTGTGGAACTGGCATAAAATTAGCCACAGAGATCAATGGAGTAGAGCAGAGGGCCCAGATTTAAATTCCCACATATATGATCAACTAATATTTATAAGGAAGCCAGGAACACCCAGTTGGGGAAGGACAGTCTTCAGCAAATGGTGTGGGGACAACTGGATAAACACATATGGAACTATGAAATTGAACTCCTTTCTTACACTGCGTTAAGGTGCAGTGCGGCCAGAGAGAAACTGCGGAACTGGGGTACTGAGAGGGAGCGGAGCTCGTGCATTCCTGGGCGAAGGCAGGTCAGAAAGCAGGCAGCTGAGACATGGCACAAGATAATCAAAAGATGAAACAAGCAAAGTAAATATAATTTTTAATAAGTATTCAAACAAGAAATCCCTTTCCCTAGTTTACTACGACTTCCTAAGGGTTGGCAAAAACAAACCTATGTCGTGATTTCCCAAAACTTTCTAGGAAAAAAAAAGAATCGTTTTTCACCAGTATACAACGACTCCCCCAGGTATTGCAAACACAAACAAAACTCAGTCGATTTTTTCCCCAGTAATTTGCTGGAAGGAAGATATGGTTTTTGCTGGTATACACTGAGTTGTATGAGGATAATACACACACAAAAATTAGTCGTGACTTCCCAGAACTTGCCAGGAGGAAGAAATCGTTTTTATCTCTATACAAGGACTTTCAATGGTTTGGCAAACACAAAGTTAAGTCGTGATTTTCTACAACTTGCAAAGAAGAAGAAGAAATCACTTTCCCCAGTATACACCGACTTCTAGAAAGGAATTTTAAAAAATGCTAAGTCGTAATTTTCTAAAACTTGGAAGGAAGAAGAAATTGCTTTCTCCTGGATCACTAATTTCTAGAAAGTGAAAAAGAAAAAAACCAGAACCAAAAATACGTCATAATTTTCTAGACATTTTTAAGAGAAAGAAATCGTGTTTTCATCATTACACAACACTTCCACTGGATTGGCAAACATGACATTAAATCGTGACTTCTCAGAATTTGCTAAGAGAAAGAAATTATTTTCCCCAGTATACACAGACTTCTGGGATGTGAAGAAACAGGAACAAAGCTGTCGTAATTTTCTAGACATTTTTAATAAGAATAAATCGTTTTTTCCTCATTATACAACTTCCTATTCCCTAATAATACTAAAACTTCGTATGGCTAAAAAAAAAAATTGGTTTTGCCAATATACTACAACTTTAGTAGGACCTAATAAAAAACAGCTATAGCAAGACTTCACATTTTAGAACTACAAATTGCTACCATTAAGAAAATCCTGACATGCTAAGACTAACAAATCTCATTCACCCATCCTTAGATATTGCAGGCATGGGTTTCCCTAGATGTGTTATGACTGGAAATCAAGCTGGATTAAATCTTGTCTTAAAAATAAATAAACAAACAAACAAACAAACAAATAAGTCCCATCTTGTTACACTAAGAAATCTCGAAAGCGCGATTAAATACTGATTTGCTATGACGCAACATTGACTTCCTTCCACTAAAGTCGTAGTTAGGGCTGAACCAGTGATCTCTAACCATTTTGGCGCCAGGGACTGGCGCTCCTATGAGAATCTAATGCCTGATGTGGGCGGTGGAGCTGAGGCTTAATGCTAACTAATTCTGGGGAGCAGCTGCAATTACAGATGAAGCCTAGCTGGCTTGTGGGCCTCTCGCCTCTTGCTGTGCCATCTAGTTCCTAACAGGCCACTGACAGTACCCATCTGCTGGGGGCGGGTGTGTGTGGGGGGGAGGTGAGTGTTAAGGGAAAGGGGGAGGGGAGGATTGAGGAGATGGGGAGGGTTGGGAACCCCTGGACTAAATCCTTGATCAGCCTAAAATGAGACCACTACTGCTGAGAAATCTCATTCATTGCTGTTCCTCCCTGTGTAGAAATTTCAGGCACAACCAGATCGGACTTGCTATAACAAAGAAATTGCCCTCACTCCTGAATAGAAATTTGCTAAAATGAAGAAATCGACGACAGGGCAAAATCGGAGGTCCCGTGGCAGAGATAGGACAGCTCGGAAAAATATTGCTCTAATGACAGACAAGGTGGCATTCCGACACCTCCGCAGTTGCTAAAGAAGCGAAAGCGCAGCGCATCTCTCCTAGCACAGGGGCTAATGAGAACTGTCGGTCTGGACCCTGGCCGCCTGCCGCCACCAAGACCCATTAGATCACCGGATCTGGGGAACCTGAACCTTTGAAACTGTCGGGACGGTACAATTAAAGCTGCTGTTAAAGAGAAATGAGGGACTTGGCGAAACTATCGTGGGGTGTTGCCCACGAAGATCATCTCTATTGACGAAATCAAGGGTGCGGTCACAGACAGCTGAGACACGGGCGGTGCGGCGACCGAGAGACGCGGAACAAAAACGTACGGTGACAGGAACATTGCGTTATCAGCGCTACTGTCCTCAGTGCAAAGTGGGACGCCAACACCGCGACGATGAAAAGGCCGGTACTAGATATCCCAGGATAGAGAAAGCCACGGACAGAGCGACCCTGAAATTTTGTGCCGGGAGCAATTAGTGGCGCCTCAACAAGAAAACTACTGGGCGCTGCCAGTGAAAACGGTGACGAGAAACTGCAGGCTGCGCGGGCGAGCTGTAGTGTCACCGAGGAACATCAG